>OY992896.1:53421109-53633609 GCA_963921405.1 Cepaea hortensis
GATTTTGTCATTCCGTGTGATTGTACAATGTCTTTGATGTCGTCAATCTATTTTCTTCTCGGGCGTCCTCTTGCTCTCGTCGCATATGATCTTTGATGGAGAGCCAGTGATGTTCGTTCTAAACTTATAGATCTCTGTATCCGGGATGAGTATAGAGCTGGCCTCTGTTGCTTAGGGATCCATCCATCAATCATGTGCCATGCCGATAAGCGTGGGCGGTCATGTTCTGCCATCTCACTCGATCACCAGAGTCGTTGATCAGCTCTGTGTTCCTGTCTCGACCATGCCACGTGGCCAAGCCAACCAGGTATTTACTTCTCGGTTTTTCCCTTGGTCTCTTCCCTTCGATGTTGCCAGTCGTCACCAAGTTCCCCAATTCATTTCTTCTCATAAGATACTCAAAAAATTTTGACTGTCTACGTCTAATGTCTCTAATCAGTTTACGATCTTCATTTGCTTCTTGAAGGACTTGTTCATTGGTTTTTCTGTCTGCCCATGGTATTCTTTGCATTTTCCTCAGAAACCACATTTCCACAGCCATCAGCTGTTTTTCAGCTTGACTGCTTTTTGTCCACGCTTCATATCCATACAAAACTATAGGTTCTATGTAGCACTTCAAGAATATTTTTCTCGTTCCACTTGATATCTTTTTATTGGTCAGTATGTTTTTCATCTTGCAAAAGGCTACCTTCGCAATGGCAATTCTTGTTCTAATCTCTTCAATGCATCTCCCATCAGATGTTATGACTGTGCCGAGATAGTGCTTAGGGATAGTGAAAGCAATTTCAAATTTCTGACTTAACGAGCTCGAAATCAGTAAGTGGCAGGATATATGGAAGCAGGCCGCTTTACGTTGATTTTCACAATGGTATGAGGGTCGCTCGTTCAGAAATCAATGGTAAATTACTTAACATAAAATTGCTTGGAAAATCACAACGAACCAACAATAACTGGGGTTGACTGCGAAGTCCCGCAAAAGGACAAGCCACTAAACTTAAGTTTATTTACGACAGGAATGTTGGAGGGGTAGCGAGACAGGAGAAGACATAGATGCTTTACGTCTTGATTTCGTGATATGGATAAAACTCTACATCGAATTTTGGTGAGGAATATGTGTGACAGAAGGATATAACAGTTAGTTACAAATCCTTTACAGGATGTAGCAGTCAACCCCATCATATTTTGACTGTTCGTGATTCCTGGGCAAGGTTACGTTCAGTAGTTTGCCATTGCTTTCTGAACGACCGGCACCCATACCATTTCATAAAATACCAACGTTAGATGGTCTGCTGCCAAATCGTCCACAGCTGTGTTTCGAACGCGGCCCGGAGCCGGCAAAATGATTTAAGAAGATTAAATGTATTACAATGCAAATAAAAAGACCAAGCAACAGGCAAGGAAATAAGAATACTTAAACTTAGCATATAAGTGTTCTTGAATGAAGTAGTCTGTTATAATTTTTCCCCTTCTTCTTCGTATGTATTTTTCCTGTCGCGCTTGCTTCCCAGTCATATTTTGTGTTCATTTAACCACCAATATTTGCTAGGCACCCCTTTTTTCGTAACCCCTTTTTCGCATCATACCACCCAGTCTCCAAGATGTCACGCCGTACATTTTGGGAACCGTCGGTGAATAGGTGGGTAGGGGACAGGTGTAAAGTATGCGGCGATTGAAAGAACATTTGATTTTTATTGAAATAAATGTGGTGGTGGTGGTGGGAGAGGGAAGGCAGGTAAGGAGAACTATGGTATGTGTGAACTACTGCGCGGCCAGTGATGCGGGGTTAAATGCGATGGCCAACTCCGAACAAAAGCAGGTAACAATTATTTAATAGTTACATTAGCCTGGGAAAGGTTTGAGTCTGTCAAAGGGCGCTATGTTTACTATCGCCGAAGGCCTGTACTTGCCAGAATGGTACACGGAATGTTGTCGGTACACGGGGCGGAACTGGCGCGTGAATACGTCGGGGCAAATGTATGCATAGCAGATATTGCTGCAGGAAAGTTAAAAGGATACCTACTATATGGTAGTAGACTGCGTTGCGCTGGTTTTTTACGAAATGATACGGGTGCCGGTCGTTCAGAAAGCAATGGAAAACTACCGAATTTAAACTTGCCAAGACATCAACACTGCATATTCACTGCAAACGTCTTGTAAAGGATATGCAACTTAATGTGTTTTTTTTTTAAACGATAGTGTGTATTTTTAATGACTTTGGGGCAGCCTCTCGCTGCCCAGTAGACTCTCATGTCGTGGACAGTACATGCCCTGAAGTAGATACAAAGCTCAATTGATAAGATTCTTTCCTGCCTACGTGAACCACGGTAACGTAGCGGCTAGACGCTCGTCTGCCGTGCTGGTGGTTTCGGGTTCGAGCCTCATCATGGTGGTTTATATATATATTTTTTTTAATTGAACTGAGCTCCCGGGTCGATCTTACCCAGAATATCTTCCAGAATATGTATCGGGAAGTAAAGGCGTTCGGTGTGATACCGACCACATCAGCCACTGAGTCCGTTTGGCCTATACAAATATGGGTCTAGCTCCATACGCCCAATGCGCCTTAGGTGTGTAAATAGAATCAATACTTTACTGACTTCCCTGTCAGTAACTTCCTTGTTTCCATTATCATATTTTTCCTATGATCTCTACTTCTTGAATTTACTTATGTGAGCGATGATCAATACATTTGCAATTGTTTCGCATGTTATTTCATTACCCTGAGGCATTTTCAGAGATTAGACGGGCATCTTGCCGTCTTGACATACGATAGTTTGTAAACATGGAATGATCCCGTTCTATAGCACACAGCCCGGGCTGAATTTAGACACCATGTGTTGCCCATTCAATATGATCCCTCTCTTGGCCAGCCTAGTTTACTCCAGAGGAAATGTAACACCAGTAGGTTTAGAACAAGACCAGCTGCAGAAGCTGCCGGATCAACAAAGCAATGCCCTAACTGTCCGCCTGTAAGAACTTCCATCCTAGACCAGTTGCCGATCAAGGCTTAGGGCCTGGTCTGTCTTGCATTTAAGTATGGATTTTCTCGCACTAGGGTAAGAATTGTATCCTCCCAATTGAGCTTTGTGAGATTAACATGTGTATTAGTATTTGTATTAGTTCTCATTTATAACACAGGGAGTGACGTCAGCAAAGAAAGCCCGAAGGTGTGTATGCAATTGTACGACTCCTGAATGGACTGCAAGAAACATTTATTTGCCCTGGATATGCAGTAAAGCGAGAAGAGAACATTAACAGATATGTGAGGCCTCCCGTCCGCTATTTAACTTCGACTGCTCGTTTCGTTGGAGTTACTGTCAAGTTCAGGAGATGTATAGAACGTAGTATATAATCTCGCGGACCTGTGGGTACAGATAATCCCATTGTAAATATGGGCGTGGGGGAAGTTCATGTCTGAAAATGGGAGTTAGGATATATGATGTGACGTGATCATCTTCCATTTTCTACCGAACCACAACTTGTGTATGTGTGTGTGGGGGGGGGGGGGGAAGGGGAGTCTACGTGGAGTAGTGGTTACGTCGTCTGTCTCGCGTTCCGAAGGGTGTGGGTTCGATTCCGGTTTACGTCGTTCGGTTTATGTGTGGAATTTTCTCCGAGACTCCTGGGGTCGTCGCTGGAGCTACAGAGTTCGTGCTTTGTGCGACGCTTTCGGCAGGCCGCCTTGCGGAAAGAGATCGAGCCATATGGGATATAACCCGGGTCAATGAAACCGATCCTCGTGTGTATGTATGTGTGTTTTTGGTTAGCTTATTTTACATTTATTTTGTCTCACTTTGTTGGTGCTTTAGAGAAGTCGCTAGGTTATAGATGTTATTTTAACCCTTTCTGCAGCAAATAGTTATATCTCTCTTCAAATATTTGAAGGAAAACTCAATGGAGATGTCAAGAGGCCCAGTCGTCTGCTGCTGTCTTTGGGTTTATTCATATGGGCGTGTGAAGGTGTACGAAGACAAATATTCGTCACATTCGTACACATTTAGACGCCATCACGAATATACCCTACAGAAAGGTAATAAAACACATTCTTGTCTAATGTCTCTTTTGACTGCCCTGAATTCACTAAGTTCTCCATCATATCTGATGGCAGATCATTGCTCAAAATATATATTCCTCATTATCCTGAGGTCTTTTATATCTATCTTTTGTTTTTGTTCTGCGCACGCTCGCTTTGAACTCAAGCGTAGTCGATTCACACTACTTCTAGTAGCACTGGACTGAATGTTGCGTGTGGATTCGCTTTCCATATTACCAGTGTCCCTCGCCAGCAGGCGATCTCACTCCGACTTCAGAGGTACTTATAATTTACGTCCGCAAATCAAGGACGAGAAGTCAACATTTTAGTCCAGCTGTCCGGTCTAGGGGTTGAACCCCTTACCTCGGCATCAGCACACCGGGTGTTTAAGAACGCGCGGTCTTATCCATTCAGCCATGCTGAACTCCGTTTTGAATGATGACGACGTTGTCCTGTATTGAATTTAAACAATGACGCCACAATCAGAATTTTGCACAATTTGTTGCCTGGCTTATTTCGCTGTACCCGTTCCCTGGCGAAGGGGTTACTGAAGCAGTTCATAATCCCGCATACCCGCGTTCGAAACACAGCTGCGTTGGTATTTTATGAAATGGTACGGGTGCCGGTCGTTCAGCAAGCAATGGTAAACTACTGATAGTAAAGTTGCCCAGAAATTACGAACAGCCAAAAATACTTGGGTTGACTGCTACGTCCTGTAAAGGACATGCAACTAACTTATTTCGCTGTATCTCGTCAGATACACACTGCAGAGGTCACACAGCACGCACTAAAGCAACATGATAAATTACGTATAATGCGTACTTCGACAACTTGTTGAAGCAATGTTTACTAGGCTGCCCATTTGATTTTATCCTCCTTGTGGTTCAATTGCTCATACCCGTATTTTTTTTTAAAGTTGCATATCATTTACAGGACGTTGTAGTAAACAGCATAATTTTACTGCCGTTGTTGATGTCTTGGCAAATTTTACGTTCAGTAGTTTGACATTGCTTTCTGAACGACTGGCTCCCATACCAACACGTTAAAACCAGCGCGACACGGTCTGCTGCCAAATCGGTCACCGCCGTGTTTCGAACCCGGATAAGCGGCATTACGAATCACGTCCGCAAAGCCATCGCCACGGAGACCGTATTGCACCGGATGTATGCGCTCATCATGCAAACTATGAATCACGGATTCTCGAGTACCCAATGTGTGTTGGTTCATCCAAGTTACTGTTGTAAAGTTCACACTTACCGACTCACCCACAGTCCAGGCAATAACCACGCAAGTTCTGACCCCAGGGGATAAACATAACAGAACAGTATTACCACACTCTGACCCCTATGTTCCCCGTAAGGGAAGCAAGGAGCAGTAACATTGTGCCATATCATGTTTGTCGTGAGAAACAACTAGAAGGGTTGTACTTACGGGAGGCTACCCCATTCATCATCATCAAGTGCCTTGTCAGCTAGCGTAGGCGTTCATGTCTCTCCACATATAGTATCAGTCTTTGATGTTCTGGATCAACTCTGTTAATGATGTTTAACTATTATGTTGCATTGTGTTGCATGAACTCCGCAGTAGGTAAATACAAAACTTGGAACGGCAATAATTTCAATAACTGCACAGTCTTTAAAAATACACCCAATATGTCTCCATGCCACCGTCTTAGTCCTTCCAACATCATTTCTCTTCGTCTGCCCCTGCCATTCTTCCCCTTGATCTTTCCAGTCAATACGATGTTCTCAAATGCCTCTCTTCCCATGACATGACCAAAGAAAGTTGTTTGTCCATTTCTTGTTGTTGAATATAATGTTCTAGTTTCATTAGCCTCTTTTGGAGAGAAGCAATCATGATACCCCTCCTAAAATCAGGGAAAGATAGTTCCATTGCCTCTAGCAACAGACCAATTAGCCTCACCAGTTGTCTCTGCAAAACAATGGAGCGCATCATCAATCACAGACTGCAGTGGTACATTGAAAGTAAAAACATCCTTGTGCCACAGCAGGCTGGCTTTAGGCAGTGCTACTCTACGGAAGATCAGACAACCTACCTCTCTCAAGAAATTGAGGATGCATTCCAAGAGAAGAAGCTGGTGCTTGCGGCATGGATAGATTTGAAGAAAGCCTTTGACAAAGTCTGGAAAGAAGGTCTGATGAATAAAATGAGAAACTGCAAAGTCAATGGAAGAATGTACAAATGGGTGAAAGCATACTTGCACAACAGAAGAGCCCGAGTACAGATAGACGGACTAAAGAGCAAGAAAGTACTACTGCGTCACGGTGTTCCCCAGGGCGGAGTCTTGTCCCCCACACTCGTTCTAATCTTCATCAATGATCTCATGGCTAATCTACCGCATGGAATTAAAGCCGCAATGAACGCCGATGACCTGGTTCTATGGAGCACAAATGAACATGCATCAGTGGCCACCAGATTGCTACAACGAGCTGTAGATACATTTGTTGCATGGGCAAATAGATGGTGTGTCAGCATAAACACTGACAAGTGCAGCACCACCCTATTTACCCTCTCTCCAAAACAAAAGGCAGGGACCATCCAGATAAATGGGACACCCCTAAGAGAAGATAAAGAACCAACATACCTTGGAGTAACATTTGATGGCAGGCTGACATGGAGAAAGCACACCAACAAAGGTGCAGCACCACCCTATTTACCCTCTCTCCAAAACAAAAGGCAGGGACCATCCAGATAAATGGGACACCCCTAAGAGAAGATAAAGAACCAACATACCTTGGAGTAACATTTGATGGCAGGCTGACATGGAGAAAGCACACCAACAA
The DNA here is from genome assembly GCA_963921405.1 of Cepaea hortensis. Lineage (NCBI taxonomy): Eukaryota > Metazoa > Mollusca > Gastropoda > Stylommatophora > Helicidae > Cepaea > Cepaea hortensis. The sequence goes on from OY992896.1 coordinate 53,427,947, forward strand.
AGCAGTAGCAAAAGCCAGAAGGAAAATAGTCATCCTGAGACAGCTAAGTGGAACCACATGGGGAGCCAGTGGGAAAATACTTAGCAAAGTTTATCAACAGAGCATACGACCACACCTGGAATACGGGTCAACTGCATGGTGTTCGGCATCAAAAACCACATTACAAGAGCTGGACAAAGTGCAAAATCAAGCACTTAGAGTCACCACAGGAGGGATGAGATCAACCCCTATAGTGGAAATGGAGAAAATGGGGAGGACACAAGCACTGAGTGAGCGTAGAGATACGAAAACGCTAATACAAGCAGAAAAGTTCCTCAGCTTGCCAGGCCATCCTATGAAGAACAGATTTGAAAACCTAGCTTTAATTGAAAAGAAATAGTTTTATCCACCAGGCCAAACGACTCTGCAGAGAAACCACCGATCTGCCCACAGTTGGTATCCCCCTAACGACTATTCCAGCGCGAATTCCATGGAAAGATGAGCATAGACTATCATTACAAATCCAGACAAAAGTGAGAGGAATATTTGACAAGGAAGAACAGAACAGTGTGCAGCGCAGAACAGCCACTCTAAGCTTCCTTGATGAAGAATACCCACAGGACCTCTGGATCCGAGTCTACACAGATGGGTCAGCACAAAATGCTGTTCGAAATGGAGGAGCGGGAGTGTACATAGAATACCCAAATAATACCAGGGACACAGCTAGAGTACCGACAGGAAAGTACTGCCATAACTACGATCAAGATAGCAACAGAGAAATTACTACATACCACTACATTACCAGCAATGGTACACAACCTGTGGTGCTATTGACAGATGCAAAATCAGTACTCGAGGCGCTCCTTTCTGGGAAATTGCCAGTACTAAGGACACTACTTTCTTAACTTAGCAGTCAGCATAAGGTCACCATACAGTGGATACCATCCCACTGTGGAGTACCCGGAAATGACAGAGCTGATCAATTGGATAAGGAAGGAGCCAAAGAAGAACAGCCTGATGTGCCCGTTACATACCACCAAAAGAAAAGAATGATCAAATCAGTCAGAAAGCCACCAAAACCTGCTCAAGATGACTACCACGTTATGGATAGACCAAGTCATTATTCTGCTCCTCAGAACAGGGCACAATAGATTACGCAACCACATGTATACAAAATTCAAGATTGGTGTAACAGCCATGAGCACATACTCCAAGACTGCCCAAAATATAACATATCTAGGCAAACCTTCTGGCCTAGAGAGACGACAGTGGAAGATAAACTCTATGGACCGCTGTGTGAGCTGAAAAAGACAGTTCAATTCATACAAGAGACAGCATTGCAGTTATAGACATGTTTCAAGCGAACGAAAGAAGAAGAAGAATTAGCCTCTTTCGAGCAGTCATTGTTAGTTACTCTGTCAGTCCAAGCAATTCGCAACATTCGTCTCAGGGTTACCCCAATGCGCAGCAAAATTCATGCACAAAAATCCAGCCAGCCATGAACAAATCAGATAAATAAAAATACTTGTAGATTAACCTTACGAACCAAGAAGAAAGAAAGCCTTTTTAAACGAGCTTTAACGGATATGCGGAGAAAGCCGCAAGAAGTTTGCATCGCTGATTACATTCTTTTCACAAAAGAAAATCTTCAGGTTTGGTATATAGAATATTAGAACTATGCATGAATTAGGAAAGATGGCACATGTGGTAGAATAAATGCAACATTATACGTATAGCAATTAGGGATCATGCGAAACAAGGTGGTATAAAGCAGGTAAATAAAAGTTTTTAAGCGCAAGTGAAATAACACAATTCTCATGCTACACAGCGAAAAAGTCTTCCATCATTAAGGAATAGCCCTCAATCAATCAGGTGCCATCTCCACAATAACGGTTGGCTGCAGGGGATCTCCAACACTGTCTGTCTCTCCAATTGATTGTACATTTTGTCAAACGGCTGTTCGTCCATCTCTTGATGTTATCTTTGCACTTGTGGCCCTAATGTTATCTAAAGAGGCAGATAGGGTGGGAAGCAGTGATTTCTAGAACAATAACTTTAAAAAGAAACGATAAGAAAGAAAGAAAATAAGTATGCACGTCTTCCAGTGATATTCATCAACAAATGATAAAGATGAATAAATTCGGAGGAATGTTTCTTAAAAACTTCAAAGTCTAAAGTGTATCAAAATCTTGATGGGTGACCTAATGCCAAGAAAGAATATGATAACACAATTTATGAAGAGATCACGAGGAACAACGGACTACGAGCAATGAATGAAAATGGAGAAGTATTCGCAATTGTTTGCGCTGTGAATTTCGGAGGTGGAAATTTTGATTCTCATAAAAGTTCACATAAAGCAAATATATGCAACCAGATTACATAACGAACCACCTAATCGACCATACCCGTATTACCAATAAACGTAGATTGGTATTGCTTTCTGAACGACCGACACTCATACATTATATGAAAACCAACGCAAAGAGGCCAGCTTCAAAATCGTCCGCAGCTGTGTTTTGAACGCGGTATGCGGGATTACAAATTACATTTATAAACCCACAGAGCCAGTATTTTAGATGTGCAAAAATAAATTCAAGGCATCATCTGCTGGTAAGTAAAATTAAGTTGAAACGGAAGAGATATACACCATCTGATAATCGTCGATGCATTTGTTCTTTTCTTTATCTTGGGTAAAGAAAAGAACAAATGCATCCATACTTCAAGAGTTGAATATTGAAGGTTGGCTATTAAAGACGATAAAACAAAGAAAATTGAAATATTTTGGTCACTTGAAACGTCACGAAAGTTTGGAGAGAACAATAATGGAAGGGTATATGCCTGGGAAGAGAGGAAGAGGAAGGCCAAAGAGAAGATGGGTGCAGGATGTGGCGGATGATCTCCAGATGGGTGTATCAGACGCGGGACATCTTGCTTATGATCGAGAGGTTTTCCGGAGGGTTGTTATGGGAGCGAGGTTCTGCAAAGGACATGCTACTGAATGATTGATTGATTGATTGATTGATCTAGGAACCGACATCACAGCATTCGGGACATTCCCATAAGCGCTCCATCCCCATCCTCAGCAACCAGCGAAGAGTTCCAACACTAATACTACTGAATGAATGAATGATAATCGTCGAATTCAAAATAATGAAGGATTTCTCAGAAACTAAGAAGTAATTTATGATCCAAGGCTGTGTAGCAAAGGAGTTACAACGAACGCAGTTCGTTAATCCTGCATACCACCTTCGATACACTGCTGCAGGAGATTGGATAGCAGACAGCCTTGCGTTGAATTTCATTCAATGGTATTAATGCCGGCCGTTCAGACATCAATGGCAAACTACTGAACGTAAACTTGCCAAGGAATCACAAACAGCCCAAAAAATGCTGGTGTTGACTGCGACGTCCTGTAAAGGATATGCAGCTAACTTTAACTCTAGTAAGTAGCAAGTCATGTAACAGTCAGCAGACGTAGTTAGCATGACATTTTGTGGGCCCTGACAAAGGAACTTGATGATTTGGACTTCGCTGATGATAGTGGACGTCTCTCTCTCTCTCTCTCTCTCTCTCTCTCTCTCTCTCTCTCTCTCTCTCTCTCTCTCTCTCTCTCTCTCTCTCTCTCTCTCTCTCTCTCTCCATCTCTCTCTCTCTCTCTCTGAAAATAATAATAATAATAATATAATAATAATAATAATAATATAATAATAATAATAATAATAATAATAATAATAATAATAATAATAATAATAATAATAATAATTTTCGCATATCCTATTACAGGATATCGCTGTCAATACCAGCATTTTACCGCTGTTGTTGATTTCTTGGCAAGATTACGCTCAGTAGTTTGCCATTGCTTTCTGAGCGGCCGGCTCACATATCCCGTAAGTAACGGGTGCGGCGAGAACCGTTACCGATTCTCGCGCAGCTGCGTTTGCTCACGTGGATAAACGGGATTACGGAGAAAGTCGCTAACGCCTGGGCCAGGGAGACCGGTAATAATAATAATAATATTAATAATAATAATAATAATAATAACAACCTAAATGACTGAAAGTGTAATAAACATCTCCCTCTGTATGGTACATTACACCTACCTTCCATCCATCCATCCATCATGTGCAATGCCGATAAGCATGGGCGGTTATGTTTTGCCATCTCACTCGATCACCAGAGTCGTGGATCAACTCCGTGTTTCTGTCTCGACCATGCCACCCATGCCATCCAGGTATTTATTTCTCGGTCTTCCCCTTGGTCTCTTCCCTTCCATCTTGCCAGTTGTCACCAAGTTTTCCAAGTCATTTTTTCTCATAACATGCCCAAAAAATTTTGACTGTCTAATGTCTCTAATCAGTTTACGATATTCATTTGTTTCTTGAAAGACTTGTTCATTGGTTTTTTTGTCTGTCCATGGTATTCTTTGCATCTTCCCCAGAAACCACATTTCCACAGCCATCAGATGTTCTTCAGCTTTACTGCTGATTGTCCACGCTTCACATCCAAACAAAAGTGTAGGTTGTATGTAGCACTTCAACACTCTTTTTCTCGTTTCATTTAATATCTTTTTATTGGTCAGTATGCTTTTCATCTTGCAAATGGCTACCTTCGCAATGGCAATTCTTGTTCTAATCTCTTCAAGGCATCTCCCATCAGATGTCATGACTGTTCCGAGATAACTGTACCGATTAACTTGCTGAAGAATATGCCCATTTACTCGTATATCACATTGTGGTATTTCCTTCTTCCCAGTGACAACCATAATCTGTGTCTTCTTACTATTCAATTCTAACCCCAGTTGCTCACTGTGTGCAACAACCGCATCTACTAAGTGTCGCAGGTCCTGTTCATTGTCTGCAATCAAGACTGTATCATCTGCATATATAATGCTATTGATGTATCTTCCCCCAATGGTGATTCTTTCCATATCTTCTATATTTCTGAAAATATTTTCACTGTACAGAAAAAAAGACCTGGAGACATTACACATCCTTGTCTCACACCTCTTTTAATAGGCTGATATTGACCTACATCATTATCAATTATGATGGCAGCTTGTTGTTTCCAGTATATGTTGTTTACAAGTCTAAGATCTTTTCCATCAATTTGTATATCTTCAAGCATCCTCATCATATCGACATGTCTCACTTTATCGAAAGCCTTTGTGTAGTCAATAAAGCAAAGATATAGATCTTTGTTTACTTCTTTAGAACGTTCAATTACTGTTTTCAGTATATACACAGCATTTACTGTACCCTTGCGTTCTACAAACCCACATTGTTCTCCCCCTATTTCAGGTTGTATCTTCTTCCTCACTCTATGCATGATAATTCTGAGCAAAATCTTCGTGATGTGGCTCATTATACTAATTGTTCGATGTCGATCACATTCCAAGGCTCCCGATTTCTTCGGTTATTATTACTTTAGGTAATTATAATTACCATGTCAAAAAATTAGTTTTAGCGAGTCATGTGTTATTGATTATTATACATTTTCTATGTTTTGCAATGCATATTGTTCTGTTGTTGCCTGAGGTTAGCTTCATAAATGATGTATGAATGAAATAATGTATGAGAGCAAAGAGATAAGAAGGGCAGAATGTCAGACGGGCCTGTGTGCCCAATTCTTAACACTTTGAAAATAAAATTTGTTCTCTCTCTCTCTCTCTCTCTCTCTCTCTCTCTCTCTCTCTCTCTCTCTCTCACACACACACACACACACACACACACACACACACACAGACACACACACACACACACACAGACACACACACAATCAGATGCAAGATAATCTAATCACACTTGATGAAGGAGGTCATAACAATTAGGTCACAATTTGCATAGGGGAAAGACAAAGATAATGAGATTAAACCAAGCAAATAAGAATCCAATCTCCCTTGGTGAAACCTCACTTCAAGAGTCGGAATCACACACCTATTTAAGTAATTAGTTAATTGCATATCCTTTACAGGACGTCGCAGTCAACACCAGCATTTTTTGCTGTTGTGATCTCTTGGCAAGTTTACGTTCAGTAGTTTGCCACTGCTTTCTGAACGACCGGCACCCATACCATTTCTAAAAAAAACAACGCAAGGTGGCCTGCTGACAAATCGCCCGCAGCTGTGTTTCGAACGCGGGTATGTGGGATTAATAACTGCGCCCGTAAGCCCTTTTGGTAGTAATGTGGTAATTTGGATAGTAATGCAGACAAAACTGGGAGAACATATAGAAATATTAAAATAAGAATACACAAGACAAGAGAAGCTTTCATAGTACTAGGGCATCTAAGGCAGTTAAATAGATTAACTCTAGCACCAAACTTAGAATATTTAACCCCAATGGTAAATCCATACCAATGTATGGATCAGAAGGAGAACGACAAAAAGAATTACCAGTGAACTACAAACATTTACTAATTAGTGCTTGCGCAGATTAATGGGACTAGACTAAAATGCTACGGCTGTATCACCAATATGAAGCTCATGAGGAGAACTAGACAGATTGTAGTGAATGAAGAGGTTAGGAAAAGACGATGTCGCTTGATGGGACACACTAAGACAGTGGTTCTCAACCTTTTTTGGCCCGTGCCCCCCTTCACCATATTTTCAGAGCGTCATTCCCCTCCTTTTGTATTTCCTACCTAAAAATTTGGCCCGTGCCCCCCCCCCCCTTCACCATATTTTCAGAACATCATCCCCCCCCCCCACCCTTTCGTATTTCCTGCCTAAAAATCCCTCCTCCCACCCCTACACTGTATACGTAATAATGGAAGCACATACTAAAACAAGTCTAGACGTCCACATAAAATGTGATTTGTGGGTCTACTTAATTTATAAAATGAATTTTAGAAGGGTGAGACGTACAGAACCGTAAAGTATGAAGGGAAAAACAAGATCAAGTAATCGGTTCTTTTATTAACGTGATCTTGAAATTATCTTCATTCCCCCCTGGAAACCCCCCAAAAAAACCGGGGGGGGGGGGAATTCCTCACCGGTTGAGAACCACTGCACTAAGAAAACCTGAGGGTAGTCTGACGAGTCACTTCCTTGGCTGGAACCTATAGTCTACAGAGCTGTTGATCGCGAGATATGGGTAAACACGGGAATTCCTCACCGGTTGAGAACCACTGCACTAAGAAAACCTGAGGGTAGTCTGACGAGTCACTTCCTTGGCTGGAACCTATAGTCTACAGAGCTGTTGATCGCGAGATATGGGTAAACACGTCTGCCAACTTAAGTCGGTAAGGCACTTGATGAACATAGTGAGCATTACAAAAGTATCAGCCATACTGGCACTCGGAAACGTATATTTAGCAGCTTGTCTCATAAATATCTGAAAATAGAGCAAGGATTCTAACGTTTGCTTCTATTATTAGACCATTCGTTTTAAGCAATGTATTTAAGTAGACAGTTTTGAGGATTCCTGTATTTAAATTCCGTGGCATTGCCATCGATATTTGAATTATTCATGTTGTGATGGCGTAAGTTTGATTTAATATAAATTATATTTTATGAAACTATACTTTTATTATGCTAGAATTTGTTTGTGCACGCGCGCGTGTGTGCGTATTTTCATTTATTTTTAAACTTCTAATCTTTCGTCTTCTGCAGTAGGCATAGCCGTACTTTCGATCTTGTTTATTATTGGTTAATTTTGTGTTTAATTTGACATTCAAAAATGGATATTAGTGATTTGCAGAAAAAAGGCGTGTCAGACATCTGTCAGAGGTAATCGACAACCGGACTTTCACGTTGAAAGACAGTCAACTACTACTATACCGTATTTCCATATCTTCATATATATAGTTATATGTATAGAGTTATTATATATATTATATATAGAGTTATATGTTTATCCACTTATTTACACACTTCTTTTTCTTAACATCTCATTTATATGCCTTTTATCCCCCAGCTGTAGTTGACTGGACATTTAGCGTTTTGGGAAAGTCTTAAAACAAAAACAAAAACACTCAGAAGTTCTTATGCATCTTACAAATCCATCTGCAGTTGGAAACCGAAAAGGGCTGGCCCAACTGGCCCACGGAAGTTGGAAAACGAAAAGATCAGGCCCAACAGGCGTCTGTCCGGGCTAAATTTCAAAACGAGAAAACCCTCCCACAAATATCATTTTATAGCATGCTAATTCCGGTATGACGCCTACTTGGATATTCGCAGGTGCTGCGGAGTTCGTGCACTGTGCGCTCGTCTGCAGTGCTGAGATTGTTATTGCGTGATATATGGGAGGAACCTGGGCAGTTATGCTGTTATCTGTGTGCAATTTTAGTGCTCCTTAATCAACGCATTTAGTAATCCAGCAGACCGCGTTCAAAACGCAGCTGCGGCCAATTAGGAAGCAGATCGCCTTGCGTTGGTTTTCCCTACAAAAGTATAAGTGCCAGTAGTGCCAGTCGTTCAGAAAGCAATGGCAAGCTATTGAAGGTAAACGTGCTAAGAAATCACAAACAGCCAAAAATCCGTTGGGGTTAAATGCGACGTCCCGTATAACATATAGTTAGTTAGTCGACATATCATCCTCACTTCACATCGAACCATTCAGTCCATAAGTGCTCGGATCCCCTCCTCAGTAAATCCCGCAGCGTGTAGCATCTGACGACACCATTTCTGTGTTGGTTTATTAATCTTCTTTGGCTTCCCGCGTCGTGTTCTTGTTTGGCCACACCTCTTTTAATTTGCTGTTCTCGCAGTCTGACCATGGTTGTAGATTCACAGTCACCACTTGGTTCTAGTAAAAGTCTTACTTCTCGTAGAGCATTCAGAATGTCAGCCTGGTCCATGGCTCTTCCGCCTTCCACATTAGCATTACCTGCGAGCTTGTCAGCCCGCTCATTTCCTTGTACTCCCGCATGCCCTGGCACAAAAATGAAACTAATTGTTGCCAGTCGAGACTGCTCCAGAGACAGCAGCCACTCTCTTCGGATTCCCCCTCCCCCTCCATCTCTATCTTCTTGAGCATGCTCAATGAGTCACTAAGGAAACATGCCCTAGTGAAAGTCTGTGTCTCGAGAGATGTTATTGCTTTACTTACTGCCATGACTTCCATAGTCAGGCTACTTGTGGTCAAAGCAAAAGCACCAGAATCTTCCTTCACAATTGTCCCTCCGGCCTGAGCCGTAAAAGCCCACGAACTTCTCACTCGTCGAACGACCGAACACCCGGGAAGATTCACAGTCACCACTTGGTTCTAGTAAAAGTCTTACTTCTCGTAGAGCATTCAGAATGTCAGCCTGGTCCATGGCTCTTCCGCCTTCCACATTAGCATTACCTGCGAGCTTGTCAGCCCGCTCATTTCCTTGTACTCCCGCATGCCCTGGCACAAAAATGAAACTAATTGTTGCCAGTCGAGACTGCTCCAGAGACAGCAGCCACTCTCTTCGGATTCCCCCTCCCCCTCCATCTCTATCTTCTTGAGCATGCTCAATGAGTCACTAAGGAAACATGCCCTAGTGAAAGTCTGTGTCTCGAGAGATGTTATTGCTTTACTTACTGCCATGACTTCCATAGTCAGGCTACTTGTGGTCAAAGCAAAAGCACCAGAATCTTCCTTCACAATTGTCCCTCCGGCCTGAGCCGTAAAAGCCCACGAACTTCTCACTCGTCGAACGACCGAACACCCGGGAAGGTTAACCCGGTCAACAAATGCCCGCAGAAGTCGAATGTGTCGGCCTAACGGCGCAAGAACGCAGCTCTGCTGTAAACAGGAACAACGCAATCACGTCAGGAAAAAAAGAACTCCGGATGAACGCAGAAGAAGAAGAAGAAGAACGACCGACCCATCTGTGTAAATGACATCATCACCCTCCAAAGAATTCTCGAAGATCAAAGCTTGTACTTCCCCTTCTACAGCAGCTGGATTTTCTTGTCTGCATTTTCTGTCTAGTTCAGGGTTTCCCAACGTGGGGCCCACGCCCCACAGGGGGGCAATTTGACTGTTAAGGGGGGCATATTCGAAAATGGAAGAAATCGGCTGAATATAACAAAACGGGGAGACTTGAGACTGAAGTTAACTAAATTGGAACCTGACATAAGATCTCTTTGCATCAAGCGCAAGGATCTCACTGTCAAACTGTCATTTACTGCCAACATAGTACCTTGCGGTGTATGGCAGAGGGGTCTTTGAGCCCGAGGAATAAAGGCCGCCTGGCTAGTGCAGTCGCCGCGAACTGTGCAGGTTAGGATTTTCTTTTTGCCCCCGACAGAAAAAAATCCCACACCCTACCGGGGATCGAACCCGGGTCTCCCGAATGAGAGTCCGGCGTTCTAACCACTCGGCCAGCCGCTAAGGATCTCACTAAATTTAAATAATAAATAATTACTAATAATTAAAATAATATAATAGAAAAATCTTTTATTAAAATTATTTTGTACTTGAATTTCAGTTCTCCATTATATGTTTTGAAAATTTACTTACTGTGTTTGCTCAATAATTACCTAGTGATTTCTTCCTAAAACCTATCATTCAAGTTTCTTTAGTGAACATTTCAATTTTTGAATATTAAAAATAATGTATATGTTAAGGGGGGGGGGGGGCGTGGGGCGGAGGAGGGAGGCAATATGAATTTTAGAAAGGCTTAAGTGGGGCATGGCACAAAAAAGGTTGGGAAACACTGGTCTAGTTGGATGCAAACTGAAAATGACGTGCAGAAATCTGTTGGCACTTGTACCCACTCCTTGCGAGGTTCTAAGTCCTCAAGTAAACACACCTGTTGAAGAATGTCTTCGGCTTGACCCATCCACGACTTCCCTCTTTTTAATCTGCTGCCCTTTGCCTTCGTAATTTTACTTTGCAGTGGATGTTGTGTGTTTGTGTTGACTCTGGGGTAGGTACGTGCTCTGCAAATAGAAATCAAAAAGAGAATAGGAATGACCAAAAATGCTTTAAACGGCATGAAATCAGTATTAACATCTAGAGAGATTAATAACGCATTAAAAATGAGAATTGTCAAATTCTACATATATTCAACGCTACTGTATGGCGCGGAATCCTGGACATTGAACAAGCAACTATAAAATCTAATAAAGGCTCTGGAGATGTGGACATTCAGACGAATATTTCGTATTTCATGGAAACAAAAACAATCAAATGCACAGGTCCTAGAAAAACTTGGAATGAAGAGAGAGTTCTTGAAACAAATAAAGAGAAGGCAAGTGAATTATTTCGGCCACGTTAAAAGACACGATACGCTTTTAAAAACTATACTGGAGGGCAAGGTTGAGGACAAGCGAGCAAGAGGTAGACAACGATACAAATGGGAAGATAACATCAAGAGATGGCGAACAGCAGTCTTACAGAATGTACAGTCAGGGCGAGAGATAATGTTGGAGATCCATTGCTGCCAACCTTCATTATGGAGACGGCACCTGATTGATTGATTGATTGATTGATTGATTGATTGACTGATTGATTGAGGTACCCGAGTACCTTCTCAACGGAGATTGTGCTACCGAACTCTCATTTCCCATCTTCAAACACAGCACCCAGCGGGGTGTGCTAAACCAGTACTGAAACTTCTCTTCTGCGGAGAGGGGGAGTCTCCTTGGCGAAGTTGTTTTTTTCACGTGCCTCTCGCTCCGAGGTTCTGGGTTCGATTCCGGGCCACGTCGTTCTGTTCGCGATGGCAATTTTCTTGGAGACTCCTTGGGGTCGTCGCTGGAACTAAGAAGCTCGTGCTTTGTGCGACGCTTCCGGCAGGACTCCCTGCGGAAAGAGACCGAGCCATATGGGAGAAAACCAGGTGCAACGAAATCGAGCCTCTCGCCTTCTAACCCATGCTTTTGTTTTTCTGCGTAGAGGCATACTAAGACGTAACTATAGTTAGTTAGTTAGTTAGTTAGTTAGTCACGGTTCCAACTTCACAGCAACGGGTCGTCGCCATTATGCTCCGTTCCTGTGCCAGTGAATATCACATAAAATGCTCCCCACTGCCCAATGTGAAAAGTGGAAAAGACAGGAGTCTCGACAAACAACAGCTTGCACAGATACACTGCGCATAAAGCCGCCGCCAGAATGTCAACACAATAGACCCCCACGTAACTATGTCATGATTCAGTATATCGCACATGGACTGGTTTGGCCAGGCATACATTTGTAATGTTTCCTCCACATATTTTAGGTATTACACTGTCAACAGGCTTCACTCGCAATGTTCAGGGGGAAATGAACATGCATAAATTTCAAAATAAACTTATATCCGGCACCTGTAAGTACACAAGTGACTGGAAACACCTGATGTCATCGTCTCAGCATGGGTCACTTATATATTTGATCCCAAGTGCATGGAGCGGCTTGTATTACAGTAACATTTAAAAGCATCTGTAACTGGATACTTCCTGCTCTGTGGCGAATCGAATACTCAATAGGTTACTAATGCGATTCGTAATTCCGCATACAGATTTCGAAACACAGCTGCGGTTTTGGTTTTCATATAATGGTATGAGTACCGGTCATTCCGAAAGCAATGGCAAACTACTGAACGTAAACCTGCCAAGAAATCACGAACTGCCAAAAAATGCTGGGGTTGACTGCGACATCCTGTAAAGGATATGTAACTAACTTTAACTACATGTGATGGAAAGCCTATTACCTTTCATGATTTCCCAACGTTTCTGATGTTGTACACAGTCAAATGCCTTTGAATATGAGGATAGGTTTACATTAAATTCTCTACAAATCTCTATTATTAAACACATGTTGTGTATGTGATCTCTTGTACTTCTTCCTTGTCTATTATATTATGTGATGGGGCGAGGAGGGTATATCAACATACCTTGCGCAACTGACCTTCTGCGCACGGGTCAAGCCTAACGTGTCTTCCGGCTTTGGGTCTGAGATTCGTCAAGGAAGTGAAGTTTTTCGTGACTTATAGAAGGAAATAAATTAATCTTTGCCGGGAAACAATACTGGTATCTCCTCAAGGTATGGTTAATGAAATAAAGAAGTTTACAGTGTTGGATTTTGTTGTAGTGGGAACTAGTAACTGTATCGAGTTTTACGCCGAAATAGTTGTCAAAAACACCTATCCTATGTGTACCGGTTGATCCTGCCTCCCTGCTTGCTTGTCTGTCTAGTCTAGAATTAGATCTAGAACGTGACGTGAGTCTAGTGTGTTTGATAGTAAAGTGAAGTAAGGATAAAGATTCGGCTGAGCTGTATTGTCTTTACAAGTTACTTCTTTCGAAGATGGGTACGGCAGTTTTCTTATCTTTTCATAGACATAATTCACATTGATATCCAACGGTGTGGGTAGTCCTAGTCCTAGGATACCTACCACCAGTGATGAGTGAACTTTGACTTTGATTGAATTGATTGACACCTTTCCTTACATCATATTATTATTATATTAATAATAATTCATAATTGAAATAAAATATTAATTAATGACCACCATCACCAGGTTAACCAGTCTCCAACTGAATACAATTATATTCTCAGCAATGTTCTTCATATTTATAGTTATAGAATTAGTATGAGTATGACTATGAGCCTTTGCATGCCCGTGTGGTATGGTGATGTAGCCTCCCCACCCCCTCCCCCACCCATATCCTTTACAGGACATTGCAGTCAACAGCAACATTTTTCAACTGCTGTTGATGTCTTGGCAAGTTTTACGTTCAGTAGTTTGCCATTGCTTTCCGAACGACCGGCTCACATACCTCCGTAAGTAACCACTGCATCCCCCAGGCAGTGACAGAGTGACCGTGTATCTGAATCGATGGATCCAATAGATGTCTTTGTTTAACATGAATTTTATTTGACAAATGAAATATCGCCACTGAATCAGCATATCATAACTAGCATAATCACCTAATTAGGCCCTGTAAGGGATACTTTTTACAGTAAATAATTTGGGGCAGTTATACTTCGTTTATTCAATTTAAAGCTTCAATAAACCTTTCCCCACGATGCCTAACAGCATAAGTGGAAGGCAACAACAACACCAACTTCTGGAATAAATGCCGTGGTTGAATTTGATGTTCTGTAAAAGACATCCAACTAACTTTACCTTCTGAAACAAACATGAAGTCTGGGTATGTAGTGAAGTGGTTATGAATGCATTTCGTAATCCTGCATACCGCGTTCGAAACCTGGCTGTGGTGATTTGGAAGCATTGGTTGCAAGCTACTGAACTACTGTGGCAAACTACTGAACAGAAACATGCCTGGGAATTTTTTTAAAAAAACATTCTGTTGATTTGCCAAACCAAGCCATATATGACAGTGTCAGGATTAATTCATTGATACATTGATTGACACGGAAATATCAAATATATCATGAGAGGTTTATAGGATATCTGAATTTGTTGTTGTTTGTTCGTTCGCTTTGAACTAAGCGTAGCCAATATATATATGTGCTACTACTACTAATAGCCGCCACTACTTGAGAGTGCACTGGACTGATTTTTGCATCTGGATTATTTTTCCTATTACCATTGTCCCTCGCCATCAGGTAAACCCACTCAGACTTCAGGCAAGGGTAGACTTGGGCATTCCCCGCATATGGCTGCTTACTTGTATAAGCTTCTACATTGGTTTGTTAGATGTGCACTCACTCCATATTGTTTAAGGATTTCCCACAGCTTGTTTCTATCTACTCATCAAACGCTCAGTATTATACTCAATTCGATTGCGAATAGAGACTTCATTTATTCACAGTTCGATTGCAAATAAACTTTCCCTAAGCCAAATGTCCTACCTTTGCTGATGCCATATATAAATTACCGTCATATCTTTAAATCAGCTACATTTTATCCCCCATCTTCTCCACATGTTCTGTACTAGTTTACTTTTCCCTTTGCAATTAGACATGTCCAAAATATTTAATTTTTCTCAATTTTTTTTTCCATAACTATCTTGAAATCAAATTTCTAGATCAGACATTGTATCAAATTTGATCATTATTTCTTTTTTGAATTTATATATCTCATTCTTTAGTGCGAACATATAATGTAGTGTTTCTTGATTTATGTAATATTTGACCTTCTTTAACTGACTTTGCATATTGCTTATACCAAATCTATTATCACTGTCGCTTAAGTTAAGTTAAACCACAATGGAATTTCTTTCATGAAAATTAGTTCTAGAGTGAAGCAAGGAGGATGGTCCAGTGATAAGAGATCTCCACTACCCACAGCACCAATGGGTCATACTTTTATACTTCTATCTGCATAGACTCAGACCCACATCATCATCATGTGCCTTCCCAACTGGCATAGACATTCATGTCTCCACAGATCTTCATCCTTGATGTTCTGGATCAATTCTGCTGCTGATATTTCTCCTTCTCACCGGCGTAGTCTGTACAGCATAATTTCTCTTGGTCTACCTCTGCCTGTTTTCTCCACTGATCTCTCCAGTTGTCACGTTTTCCAATGCCTATCTTATCTTTACATGACCAAAGAAAGCTGTTTATCTCTTTCTTATACCAGGTGTTTGTAAAGTCTCACTACACTTTGTATGCAGAGCAAATTTGAAAAATGAAGTACATGATGTCATTAAAAATGTGCTCCACAGTCCATCATGAAGCAATATGCAGCAAATGGCTGTCGTCTGCACTCAAAACAGAATGGTGTCATCAACAGAAGAAAGAATTTTTCAAATGTGTTCTACATACAAAATATAATGAGACTCTACAAACACCCAGTAGTTGTATATAATGTTCTAATAATGTTCTAGTTTCATTAGCCTCTTCCAGGCAGTCATTGTTAGTTACTCTAGCTGTCCAAGGTATTCATGACATTGTCTCAGGAACCACATCTTTGCTGCTTCCAAGTTCTTTCTAATTTTTTCATTCACATTCCATGATTCAAGTCCATTAATTAATTAATTCCTTGTTACAAACCTTTGAGAACAAAATTTTAAGACGCATCTGTGGACCCATTAGGGATACACAAAGTGGAGAGTGGAAAAGAAGAAGTAACAAAGACATTTATGATCTGTTTAAGTCCCCGCTAATCACTGGTATCATGAAGGCTAATAGACTACAATGGCTGGGGCATATAGAAAGAATGGAAGATAATAGGGAAACAAAACTCGCTTACACTCAGGAAATAAATGACCGTAGACCCCGAGGTAGACCAAGAAGGCGGTGGAGAGATAATACATGTACAGACCTACAAGCACTTGGAATCAACGACTGGCAAGAGAAGGTCCACCAGAGAGACGAATGGAGACGGATTGTATTTGCAGCAAAGAACCTCAATGGCTCGGAACGCTGAAGAAGAAGAAGATTCATTCAGTAGCATCTCCTTTGCAGAACCTCGCTCCCTTAACAACCTTCTGGAAAACCTCTTGATCATAAGCAAAATGTCCTGCGTCCGATACACCCATCTGGAGATCATCCACCACATCCTGCACCCATCTTTTCTTTGGCCTTCCTCTTCCTTTCTTCCCAGGCATATACCCCTCCATTATTGTTCTCCCCAAACTTTTGTGACGTTTCAAGTGACCAAAACATTTCACTTTTCTTTTGTTTCATTATCTTTAATAGCCAACCTTCTTCGATATTCAGCGTTTGAAGTATGTAGGCATTTGTTCTGTTCTTTATCCAAGATATTCTTAGAACTCATCTATAACATTTATATTCAAAGGCATTTATGCGCTGTTCAGCTTGTTTAGTAAGTGTCCATACAGCAAAATAAGTTCTATATAACATTTCAGTGTTCTCTTTCTTATATTCCATGATAGTGACTTACTGCGCAAGATACTTTTAATTTTCTGAAATGCAGCTTTTGCTGGATCTTATCTTCCCAGGCATTTATGCATTTCCACAGAGAGTCAGAGAACAGCATTAATGGCTATCTTAGGACATCCACGTCTGGTAGTGACAGTCAGATCCACATATATAACTTAATGCACCTGAGCAGAATTTAAACAGCATGTTCTGGATTGTCCAATTTGTAGTTAGGAGACTGAACCATCATCTCTGTGAGAGCATTGTCCAATTTATAGTTAGGAGACTGAACCATCATCTCTGTGAGAGCATTGTCCACTTTGTCGTGGGAGACTCAACCATCACCTCTGTGAGAGCAATGTCCACTTTGTAGTTAGGAGACTCAACCATCACCTCTGTGAGTGCCTGGTCCACTTTGTAGTTAGGAGACCTAACCATCACCTCTGTGAGAGCATTGTCCACTTTGTAGTTAGGAGACCCAACCATCACCTCTGTGAGAGCAATGTCCACTTTGTAGTTAGGAGACCCAACCATCACCTCTGTGAGAGCAATGTCCACTTTGTAGTTAGGAGACCTAACCATTACCTCTGTGAGAGCAATGTCCACTTTGTAGTTAGGGGACCCAACAATCACCTCTGTGAGTGCATTGTCCACTTTGTAATTAGGAGACCCAACCATCACCTCTGTGAGAGCAATGCCCACGCTCCATCACCTTTGTGAGTGCATTGTCCACTTTGTAGTTAGGAGACTCAACCATCACCTCTGTGAGTGCATTGTCCACATTCCATCTTTGTGAGTGCATTGTCCACTTTGTAGCTAGGAGACTCAATAATCACCTCTGTGAGTGCATTGTCCACTTTGTAGCTAGGAGACTCAATCATCACCTCTGTGAGTGCATTGTCCACTTTGTAGCTAGGAGACTCAATCATCACCTCTGTGAGTGCATTGTCCATGTTCCATCTTTGTGAGTGCATTGTCCACTTTGTAGTTAGGAGGCCCAATCATCACCTCTGTGAGTGCATTGTCCATGTTCCATCTTTGTGAGTGCATTGTCCACTTTGTAGTTAGAAGTCTCAACCATCACCTCTGTGAGTGCATTGTCCACTTTGTAGTTAGGAGACTCAACCATCACCTCTATGAGTGCATTGTCCATGTTCCATCTTTGTGAGTGCATTGTCCACTTTGTAGTTAGGAAACTCAATCATCACCTCTGTGAGTGCATTGTCCATGTTCCATCTTTGTGAGTGCATTGTCCACTTTGTATTTAGAAGTCTCAACCATCACCTCTGTGAGTGCATTGTCCACTTTGTAGTTAGAAGACCCAATAATCACCTCTGTGAGTGCATTGTCCACTTTGTAGTTAGAAGACCCAGTCATCACCTCTGTGAGTGCATTGTCCACTTTGTAGTTAGAAGACCCAATCATCACCTCTGTGAGTGCATTGTCCACTTTGTAGTTAGAAGACTCAATCATCACCTCTGTGAGTGCATTGTCCATGTTCCATCTTTGTGAGTGCATTGTCCACTTTGTAGTTAGGAGACTCAATCATCACCTCTGTGAGTGCATTGTCCATGTTCCATCTTTGTGAGTGCATTGTCCACTTTGTAGTTAGAAGTCTCAACCATCACCTCTGAGTGCATTGTCCACTTTGTAGTTAGAAGACCCAATCATCACCTCTGTGAGTGCATTGTCCACTTTGTAGTTAGAAGACCCAGTCATCACCTCTGTGAGTGCATTGTCCATGTTCCATCTTTGTGAGTGCATTGTCCACTTTGTAGTTAGGAGACTCAATCATCACCTCTGTGAGTGCATTGTCCATGTTCCATCTTTGTGAGTGCATTGTCCACTTTGTAGTTAGAAGTCTCAACCATCACCTCTGTGAGTGCATTGTCCACTTTGTAGTTAGAAGACCCAATCATCACCTCTGTGAGTGCATTGTCCACTTTGTAGTTAGACCCAATCATCACCTCTGTGAGTGCATTGTCCACTTTGTAGTTAGAAGTCTCAACCATCACCTCTGTGATTGCATTGTCCACTTTGTAGTTAGGAAACCCAGTCATCACCTCTGTGAGTGCATTGTCCACTTTGTAGTTAGAAGTCTCAACCATCACCTCTGTGAGTGCATTGTCCACTTTGTAGTTAGGAGACTCAATCATCACCTCTGTGAGTGCATTGTCCACTTTGTAGTTAGAAGTCTCAACCATCACCTCTGTGAGTGCATTGTCCATGTTCCATCTTTGTGAGTGCATTGTCCACTTTGTAGTTAGAAGTCTCAACCATCACCTCTGTGAGTGCATTGTCCACTTTGTAGTTAGAAGACCCAATCATCACCTCTGTGAGTGCATTGTCCACTTTGTAGTTAGACCCAATCATCACCTCTGTGAGTGCATTGTCCACTTTGTAGTTAGAAGTCTCAACCATCACCTCTGTGAGTGCATTGTCCATGTTCCATCTTTGTGAGTGCATTGTCCACTTTGTAGTTTGGAGACCCAATCATCACCTCTGTGAGTGCATTGTCCACTTTGTAGTTAGAAGACCCAATCATCACCTCTGTGAGTGCATTGTCCACTTTGTAGTTAGACCCAATCATCACCTCTGTGAGTGCATTGTCCACTTTGTAGTTAGAAGTCTCAACCATCACCTCTGTGAGTGCATTGTCCATGTTCCATCTTTGTGAGTGCATTGTCCACTTTGTAGTTAGAAGTCTCAACCATCACCTCTGTGAGTGCATTGTCCACTTTGTAGTTTGGAGACCCAATCATCACCTCTGTGAGTGCATTGTCCACTTTGTAGTTAGACCCAATCATCTCCTCTGTGAGTGCATTGTCCACTTTGTAGTTAGAAGTCTCAACCATCACCTCTGTGAGTGCATTGTCCATGTTCCATCTTTGTGAGTGCATTGTCCACTTTGTAGTTAGAAGTCTCAACCATCACCTCTGTGAGTGCATTGTCCACTTTGTAGTTTGGAGACCCAATCATCACCTCTGTGAGTGCATTGTCCACTTTGTAGTTAGAAGACCCAATCATCACCTCTGTGAGTGCATTGTCCACTTTGTAGTTAGGAGACTCAATCATCACCTCTGTGAGTGCATTGTCCACTTTGTAGTTAGGAGACTCAATCATCACCTCTGTGAGTGCATTGTCCATGTTCCATCTTTGTGAGTGCATTGTCCACTTTGTAGTTAGAAGTCTCAACCATCACCTCTGTGAGTGCATTGTCCGCTTTATAGCTAGGAGACTCAACCATCACCTCTGTGAGTGCATTGTCCACTTTGTAGTTAGGAGACCCAATCATCACCTCTATGAGAGCATTGTCCACTTTGTAGTTAGAAGACCCAATCATCACCTCTATGAGAGCATTGTCCACTTTGTAGTTAGGAGACCCAATCATCACCTCTGTGAGAGCATTGTCCACTTTGTAGTTAGAAGACCCAATAATCATCTCTGTGAGAGCATTGTCCACTTTGTAGTTAGAAGACCCAATCATCACCTCTGTGAGAGCATTGTCCACTTTGTAGTTAGAAGACCCAATCATCACCTCTATGAGAGCATTGTCCACTTTGTAGTTAGGAGACCCAATCATCACCTCTGTGAGAGCATTGTCCACTTTGTAGTTAGGAGACTCAACCATCACCTCTATGAGTCCATTGTCCACTTTGTAGTTAGGAGACAACCATCACCTCTATGAGTCCATTGTCCACTTTGTAGTTAGGAGACAACCATCACCTCTGTGAGTGCCCAGCTCTTTCAGATAATAAATTGTAGCGCAGTGGCTAGGACACCTGTTTGCGTGATTATATGTTTCAATTCCTCTTGAGACTGACTTTTTGCAGTAATCTGGGCTGTCAGTTCAACCCATCCTAAAGTTAGTTAGTCGACAGATCATCCTCATTGCACATGAACCATTCAGGCAATAAGTGTTTGGATCCCCTCCTCAGTAAATTCTGCAGCGTGTAGCGGCTAGCAGCACCAGTTCTGTGTTGGTTTATTAATCTTCTTTGGCTTCCTGCATAGTGTTCCTGTTTGGCCACACCTCTTTTAACTTGGTGTTCTCTGTCTGACCTTGGTTGTAGATTCACAGTCATCACTTGGTTCTCGCAAACATCTTACTTCTCATAGAGCATTCAGTATATCAGCCTGGTTCATGGCTAGTCTGCCATCCACAGTAGCCTTACCTGCAAGCCTGTTAGTCTGCTTATTTCCTTAAACACCCGCATGCCCTGGCATGAAAATGAATGTAATCTTTGCCAGCCGTGACCGTTTCAGAGACAACAACCACTATCTTCGGACCCACCCATTTCCACTTCCTGAGCATACTGATCGAGTCACTGAAGTGAGGGCTGGGACATTAACTGGGAAGTATAGCTGGATGGCTTGATATTAACTAAATCATCGAGTGCTAAATGGTCTAAAATATGTAGTCAGCACCAGATATCCAACATGTCTCATGCCATGAACAGGGAAGACTTACTACCACTTATGATCAAAATACAAAATATCTAGGCAAACCTTCTGGCCTAGAGAAACGACATTGGAAGATAAACTCTATGGACCACTGAGAACTAAAAAAGGCTGTTATATTCATACAAGAGACAACATTGCAGTTATAGACATATTTCAAGAGAACGAAAGAAGAAGAATCACTTATGATAATAATTATCCTTTAATCTTTAACAAAGCTGACGTCTCTATCAGAAATCAATGGCAAACTAGTGAACATACTATTGCCTAGAATATCAACATTTGGTTGGTCGAAACATCTTGCATAGGACATGCAGCACATTTGTTTATTGGTTATATTTGTAAGGACAAAGATTCCTTAAGATGTACCATTGTTGCTATGGTTATCTTTGTAAGAGCAAGGGTTCCTTCAAATTTACCGTTGTTGTTATGGTTATCTTTGTAGGAGAAAAGATATCTAAAGTTGATCCTTTTTACAGGTAGCTTTGTAAGAACAAAGATTCCTTAAAATTTCCCATTGTCACTACGATTATTTTTATAAGAAAACCGATTCCTAAAAAAATTACAAATGTCGCTATGGTTATTTTTGTAAGAAAACTGGTTTCTTAAAATTTACCATTGTCATTATGGTTACCTTTAAAATAAAAACCGATTCCTTAAAATTTACCATTGGTGTTATTGGTTATCTTGGTAAGAAAACAGATTTCTTAAAATTAACTACTGCTGATATATATTTGTTAAAAAATGAAGTATTATACATCGTTACCAGGTTAGAATTTCTGTTTCCTCAGGTGACCTAACTTTGAGCCAGACAAAATGCAGACAATAAAGTGTGTTGTCGTGGGTGACGGAGCTGTGGGTAAAACATGCTTGCTGATTTCGTACACAACAAATAAATTTCCTTCAGAATATGTGCCAACTGTGAGTATTTTTGATGAATGGTTAGCCTAATGATGATTTATTTCTTTTCACTTGCGTGTCATTAATTCAATAAATGTATTCTGTAACTATTGGATTTTAAAAATGCAGTGTGATAGAATGAATTTGTTCTCATTTTTCAACTAATGGTCTGTACATAATTTCAGCCGAGTAGTATTACAATCGTATTGAACTCAGTGAGACATGGTTATGTGGAATCTCAAGTCTACCTTACCTGCACGCGGGTCATGGTTCACCTGAGATCTCATGTCTACCTTACCTGCACATGGGACATGGTTTACATGGGATCTCTTGTCTGCATTACCTGCACATGTGACATGGTTCATTGATATCTCATGTCTACCTTACCCACACATAGGACATGGTTCACCTGAGATCTCATGTCTGCCTTACCTGCACATGAGACATGGTTCACCTGAGATCTCATGTCTGCCTTACCTGCACATGGGACATGGTTCACCTGAGATCTCATGTCTGCCTTACCTGCACATGGTACATGGTTCACCTGAAATCTTATGCCTACCGTACCTGCATATAGGACATGGTTCACCTGAGATCTCATGTCTACCTTACCTGCATATGGGACATGGTTCACCTGAGATCTCTTGTCTACTGTCAACGTCCTAAAGACCTAGGGAAATGAAACTCGGGTTCAGACAGGCAACAAACTCCATTCTGATACTTTCTGATATAATTTATCTACTCTATGTGAGACTTTGACATCTACCTTACCCACACATAGGACATGGTTCACCTAAAATCTCATGTCTACCTTACCCACACATAGGACATGGTTTGCCTAAAATCTCATGTCTGCCTTACCCACACATGGGACATGATTCACCTGAGATCTCTTGTCTACCTTACCCACACATAGGACATGTGAGACTTTGACATCTACCTTACCCACACATAGGACATGGTTCACCTAAAATCTCATGTCTACCTTACCCACACATGGGACATGGTTCGCCTAAAATCTCATGTCTGCCTTACCCACACATGGGACATGATTCACCTGAGATCTCTTGTCTACCTTACCCACACATAGGACATGGTTCACCTAAAATCTCATGTCTGCCTTACCTGCACGTGGGACATGGTTCACCTGGAATCTCATGTCTACCTTACCTGCACACAGGACATGGTTCACATGGAATCTCATGTCTGCCGTACCTGCACATGGCACATGATTTACACCGGCACTATTTCTATGTGGGCAACAACAACCCTTGCACACCACATCAACCCAAATCACATATTATATATTTTGTCGCTTCTTGAAATCGCGTAGTCACAGTGTGTTTTAAATCAACTAGATAGATAACTCATCAAGTGCCTTGCCAGCTAGCATAGGTGTTCATGCCTTTCCACAGATCTTGGTCCTGTGTGTTCTGGATCAGTTTTACTGATGATATTCCTCCCTACCATCATCTTAGATTATCAAGAATCATTTTTCTAGCTCTGCGCCTGCCTCTTCTGCTGTTGATCTTTCAAACCATCATGATGTTCTCCAATGCCTCTCTTCTGATTATCTAGCCTAAGAGTATTGTTTTTTGTGTCTTTCTTATAGTTTGCATAATGTTCTAATTTAATTAGCCATTTCTGTGCAATCATTCTTAGTTATTATGGCCATCCAAGGTATTTGCAACATTCATCTTACAAATCCATCTGCTGCCTCCAGTGTCTTTCTAATTTGTTCCCTCACATTTGAAGATACATCTAAGATTCACTGCCAAACTACAGGGCAGATTCTATACAACATTTCAGAACTCTTTCGACATTCAGTGAAAGTGGTTTATTACTTAAGATACTTTTCATCTTCTGAAATGCTGCATTAGCTAAACCTAGTCTGCTCCTAATCTCTGTCAACACATCTTTCATCTCATCATGTTATGCATATGTGATAGGGTTGATTAATACACACACCCATCAGTATCCACAGAGAGACATTGAGCGTGTTTAGGCTTGCCCTAAGAACAGTGACGTTGATTTTATAACAAACGGTATGCTGCATACTAAAAACTCAGGAACGTAATGGTTACTGATGGTTTGTGATTGTTGCGTGCTTAGACTAGACCAGCCATGATAGCATACTGACTAGACGCTCACCTGCTGGCCTGGTTGTCACAGGTTTGAATCTGCAGTGAGGTGGATTTTTAAAAATTGACACAGGCTCCATGGTCAGTCCAGCCTGAAGCGAGTACCAGGAAGTGTCTTGGGAGATAAAGGCAGTTGACTTGATACTGACTAAAATTTTTTTTAAAGTTTGTTGCATATCCTTTACAGGACAGTCAAATCCAGCAATGTTTTGCTGTTTGTGGTTCCTGGGCAAGTTTTATGCTCAGTGCTTTGCCATTGCTTTCTGAACGACAGGTACTCATACCATTGTATGGAAACCAATACAAGTCGGTCTGCTTCCAAATCGCCCACAGCTGTGTTTCGAATGCATTATGCTGGATTACAAAATGCATTCGTAACCCCTTCGTCACAGAGCCGGTGATATTGACTACGTCGCCCATTAATTGCCGATTGTCTATAAAAATATGGGTCTAGCGTTATATGTCTATTGTACTAAAACTGGTAAAAGGGTCATTTACTACTGACTTACTAAAATAGATCACTATGTCATCAGTTTTAAAGGATATTTGCACACAAATCAAGAAAAGCAGCTAATACAAATCAAGAAAAGCAGCTAATTAACTAATCCGGCTTGTTATCTTCTTTGGTAATTTCAGTAAAATTGTTCTTCTTTCAGGTGTTTGATAACTATGCTGTGACTGTCATGATTGGTGGTGAGCCCTATACTCTAGGCCTGTTTGATACAGCCGGGCAGGAGGACTACGACAGACTTCGGCCTCTCAGCTACCCACAAACAGATGTGTTCTTAGTTTGTTTTTCAGTCGTTTCTCCTTCATCCTTTGAGAATGTTAAAGAAAAGGTACGCTTGGCTGCTTAAATAGGTGTGGCTTACTGTTTATTTAGTTTCTCAATGAACCCCAGTAGATGGTGTTTCATTGTTAAAGCTGGTATCTGGAGATTTCTTATTGTTTAAACTAGCAAATGTAGATGGTGTTTCACTGTTGAAGCCCATATTAGAGATGTTTCACTGTTGAAGCCCATATTAGTAGATATTTCACTGTTGAAGCCCATATTAGTAGCTGTTTCACTGTTGAAGCCCATATTAGTAGCTGTTTCACTGTTGAAGCCAGCATTAGTAGTTGTTTCACTGTTTAAGCCCATATTAGTAGTTGTTTGACCATTGAAGCCCATATTAGTAGATGATTCAGTGTTAAAACCCATATTAGTAGTTGTTTCTCTGTTGAAGCCCATATTAGTAGATGGTGTTTCACTGTTGAAGCCCATATCAATAGACGGTGTTTCACTGCTGAAACCCATTATAAGTAGTTGATGTTTAACTGTTAAAGCCATATTAGTAGATGGTGTTTCACTGTTGAAGTCCATATTAGTAGATGATGTTTTACTATTGAAACCCATATTAGTAGATGATTTACTGTTAAAACCCATATTAGCAGATATTTGACTCTTGACGCCCATATTAGTAGATGGTGTGTCACTGTTAAAGCCATATTAGTAGATGGTGTGTCACTGTTAAAGCCATATTAGTAGATGATTTATGTTAAAACACACATTAGTAGATGTTTGACTCTTGAAGCCCATATTAGTAGATGGTATGTCACTGTTAAAGCCCATATAAGTAGATGGTGTTGCACTGTTGATCAGGTAAACATTCCTTCCTCAGACAGATAGAAACATTAGCTCATTCTGGCATATGAGGCTACAGCATGAGAATGGAGGTGAAAGCAGTCACAGCTGCATTCCGTTGGTTAGAGGAGACCACTGCAACACACATTGTGTTCATTACAGACTCAAGGAGTATGCTTAGTTAAGTGGAGAAAGGAATGTTGTGTGTGGAATGGCTCACCTCGCTTCAGAGGTCACAGATTGTGAGAATTGTATGGATATTTTTGCCCTGGCCATGCTGGAGTGCAAGGGAAAAGAACAGGCTGATAGGCTGGCAAGGAATGCACCTCTTGATGGTAGATTACCTATGGACATGGGGGATGTGGTCGTGTGCCTGTGGGACCAGGTGGAGAAGGCGGGGGGGAACAGATTGAGAACTTGTATGTGGAAAGGATGAGATTGCTGGGGATTGGCAAGGATTCTGGAAGAATCTCAAACCTGAGAGTGAAGACCAGGAGAACTTTCAGTCAGATAGCAATTTTCTGGTACTCATTTTGTCATAAATTGTCATGCAACATTAATATCATAGCCACCTACCTCATAGACAATTTTTTTTTGGTCATAAACTTGGGAACGATAGGTAGTGTGACTCTTCACTGGCTGTTGAATGAGGGGATGGAGCGCGTATGGGAATGTCCTGAATGCAGTGATGTCAATTCTTAGCTCAACTCAACTCAACTGATTGTGGGAGCCCCTCTTTATGGAACTTGGCTCACCTGCAGCATTTACAGTTTTACACCATATGGTGTGTGGTAAATCCGTTAATGGGCACATTCTGTGTCGCTTCCTTTCCACTTGATGCCCTAAGCACATGCTCATTTTGCCTAATAAGAAATCCAGCCTCGGCATCAATACTCAGTGTAGGCTAACCATTGTATTTCCAGCGACAAAGGATTTTCTTTCCATTTATGCCATAATTATTTGTTTGTGGGCAGATTTTTACAATGTTTGAAACTTAGCCTGGATAGTGGCCTGATTGGCCTTCTGCTCGTGGTTGCAGTTGTTGAGGGATTATTAGCATGCATGTTGGGTTCTCCTATTTTTTTTTTTTCTTCACCCTTATCCATAACGCCTAGCCCTCTGATTCACTATACAGGGATCAAAGGAAAATAAGAACATGGCAGTTGCCTTTTGAGTGAAAGATGGATGTCTCACCTCCAAGTGACTATGCGAGTTAAAATGAGGCTTGTCCAAATTTAAGTGAAATGCAACCCTTGTTTAAATTGAGTCTTAGCTGTATATGTAGTTGCATATTTAATTACATTGTCTTTCTTTCTGGCAGTGGGTTCCTGAAATCACGCATCATTGTCAAAGGACACCGTTCCTGTTGGTGGGAACACAGATAGATTTGAGAGATGATGCTGCCACAGTGGAAAAATTGGCCAAAAACAAACAGAAGCCAATTTTGGCTGAAAATGGAGAGAAGTTAGCTAGAGAACTGAAAGCTGTCAAATATGTCGAATGCTCGGCTCTCACACAGGTTAGTTTCACATTGCTTCTTTGAAGAAGGCTTTAACCCTTTACCAGACAGATGTTTGTCTGTTTTGTAGCCCTGAACGGGCAAGAAGAATTTTGAGGTTTGGTAAAATTTTGGGTTTCGTTAGTAAACATATCACATATAAGTTGTTAGTCAACAGATTTTAGTCAAATAAACAGCAAAAGGAAGGGAAAAGCATGCAGAATATTATACTCATGTGAATGATGCCGCTAATCCACACATGAACACAAATAGTTACAAAATACAACATATTGTTTGTGATTGTCAGTCATCTATACGGCAATTTACAAACACAATTTCCGAATCATGATCACTTTCTTTAAAAGTCCAACTCACGACTACTAACGCAAAGTAATGCTGATCACTGATATCTAGCTCCGATTAATAGTCAACTTCGTGCCTTTCGATTTCACTTAAATTGAACCCAGCGAAATCTCCACTATCACTTGAAGAATCGTCGAAATCCATTTTGAAATACAAAGCGTAAAACCCACAAAAACTTTTAAAAATCTGTTCAAATTCAAAGTACACACTTGCAAATGGCAGCCACGTTGTCAAGCTATCGGTGAAACCAAAACTAGACAATCGGAAGTCTCGGGAAGCCGAGAGATTGCGTTTCTACAATGCATAATAGTCCGGGCGCTTTCAGACGGTTTGCCTGTTTGGGGGTAGAAACGTTCCCGGATGTTTTGCCCGCTAAAGGGTTAATGTTATTTTCACCACAGCGGTAATTTCATTGATGATTATACTAGAAAGCAGCTATTGTAAAACCAAAATAAAAGTAAATTTTGGCTGAAAATAAAGAAAGGTTGCCAGTGAACTGAAAGTTGTCAAATATGCAGAATGTTCGGCAAGGTTAGTTTCACATTGCCTTTGAGAAGAAGGCCTTGATGTTATTTCCACCTCAGCGGCCATATCATTTAATGAATTTTGTAGAATACAGCTATTATCAACAAGCTAATTTCAACTGAAAAAGAGAGAAGTTAGGAAGAAAACTGAAAGCTGTCAAATATGTGGAATGCTCAGCTCTCACACGGGTTAGTTTTACATTGCCTTTTTGAAGAAGGGTTTAATGTTAGTTAGTCACGGTTCCAACTTCACGGCAAAGGGTCGCCTCATTATGCTCCATTTCTGTGCCAGTGAATATCACACAAAATGCTCCTCACTGCCGCAGTGGAACAGACAGGAGTCTCGACTAACCAACAGCCTGCACAGTATACTGTGCATAATGCCGCAGCCAGAATGCCAACATAAAAGTCTGCCATGAAAAATACAGTTCATCATCGATGGAAGCGGCAGTCACCAGAAAACCAGCACCCACACATTACTGCATAAGGCAGCCGAGTTAGTTCAGAGACCTGCCGGCCGCCATTTTTCTAAACATGCAATTCACACTACAAACAACCGTGGACAGCTGTAAAAGCACTCCACATGACATTCACAGCTCACAGTGTCACTCCACGCACTCAACTCAGTAGCAGGGCGACAAAACCATGCACTACCAGTCTAGCTTGAGGAAAATGCATAAGCAAACCGTCGCCACCAGCATAAACACTCCAGAGGCCTTAACAGCTCAACTGCCTATCCTCCATGTTGGGGACTGGATTTGTTGTTCTTGAAAAGTAAAACATCATCATGCAGCTGGTCATTTATGGAACATCGCAGTCATTGCCTGCCCACAAGTTTCTCAACCCCTTGTGAGTTCTCCTGCCCGAGGAATTTGCAGTGTCTTCTGTCCATCATTGTGTTGGTTGACCTCTGCCCCTTCTTTCAGGAACCATGCCCCCCCCCCCCCCCCCCATCGCTGCTCTCTCCCAGCCACTGTGTGGTTTACTATGGCCAGAGTATTTCAGTTTCCCAGACATGACGCCGCTTGTGAGCCAGTTTTCTTCCATGTTCAGATCTTGTAAAATGTCCGCATTTGTCTTCTTCTTTGACCATGTTATTTGAAGACATTTTCTGTAGCATTTAAGTTTAAAAATCCAGATTTTCTTCTGTAGTGATTGTAAACATTAACCAGCACAGTTTACGACAACTGCACTGGCCAGGGGGCCTAAATTCCTCAGACTCAATAATCCCACCTCCCTGTCCGACACCGCAAGGTACTACAAGCAGTAGATTATAGTTTTTTGTTTTTTTTAAATAGTGATTGCAAAACAGAACATTTTTAAAAAAGTTAAGAACGTTTCCCATTTTAATGTCATTGTGGCAAATGGTTGATATGATGCTAGACCCGTATTTGTTTGACCAAGTGACATTTATCACCTGATGTGGTTAGTTTTATGCCAGCCACCTGCCTCATAGACAGTTTTCTGGTGCTCATTTTGTCATAAATTGTCATGCAACATTAATATCACAGCCGCCTACCTAGTAGACAATTTTCTGGTTCTCATTTTGTCACAAGTTGTCATGCAACATTAATATCACAGCCGCCTACCTAGTAGACAATTTTCTGGTTCTCCTTTTGTCACAAATTGTCATGTAACATTAATATCATAGCCACCTGCCTAGTAGACAATTTTTTGGTTGATTATTTGGTTGTTTCGGGATTTGAAATTTAAATATTGAGCACAACCCATTACTGGCAATGCTGATCGTATTCTGGTATGAACCTAAGGCCTATCCACGTCAATATAGAAGCACTTTACTTGAGTTTCGCTCTCGTTTGAGCTCGTCAGTAGTGCATATCCCTGATTGATCCGGAAACAAGCCCCGGATCACTGGTGTGTGAAGCGGGTGTGTAACCACGCGGCACACGCTGGACACACCAAATTATCATAACAGAATATTACAACGTCACCCATCGTAGGCTATGCTCAAGATTGCCCAATCGCCGCGACTGACGTCCGTCAATCGATGTGGACCCGAACGATCAGGACTTCTCACTGGCAAGGAACATTAGGCCTCCTAAAATCCAGTGAGCAATAATCAAATTGATTATTTAGTTGTTTCGGGATTTGAAATTTAAATATTGAGCACAACCCACCACTGGGGTTGCCACTGGCAACGCTGATCGTACTCTGGTATGAACCTAAGGCCTATCCACGTCAATATGGAAGCAATATACTCGAGTTTCGCTCTCGTTTGAGCTCGTCAGTAGTGCATATCCCTGACCGGATCCAGAAACATATTGACATGGATAGGCCTTAGGTTCATACCAGAATACGATCAGCGTTGCCAGTGGTGGGTTGTGCTCAATATTTAAATTTTCTGGTTCTCATTTTTTCACAAATTGTCATGCAACATTAATATCACAGCACTTGGGACATGCCCGTACATGCTCTTGTCTTCCTCAGAGATGTTGAAGTTCATGGATGCTTGTAGTTGAGTGTCCAGTTGGGTTACACCCACCTCTGCTTCCTTCTGTAGTGCCATCCTTCCTGCTAGTGGGCAGTTGGATTCCCATTGGTGCCCACTTTATAACGTTGGGGCAACCATGGAGCTTGATCTTCTTCTTATGTCTGAATGAGTTTAAAGATGTAGGATCGACTTCATTGCACCGGGTTTTAACACTTAACAAGACCAACCCAGATCTTCTCAGTGAGGCAGTGATCCACTGATGTCTTTTATTCCATTTCCAATTCATTTTGCTGACGCGTTTTTGTTTTCCGTTTACAGAAAGGACTCAAGAATGTCTTTGATGAAGCCATCCTAGCAGCTCTAGAACCACCAGAACCACCAAAGAAGAAGAGATGTGTTCTTTTGTAAGCAGACGTGACTAGATAGACAACAGTGGCCACATGATTTCTTCTCTACCATCTCATTTTCTACGTGTCCAAAATTGGGCCTTGTTGAAAGGCAATGCATTGTTCATTAACATTCATAACTTGTAACAGTGTGGTTATGGTATGTTGGCATTTTGGTTCTGCTTCCATCAGTATCAATCTCAGTGTTTCGTTGTTTTTAGATTTAGGAGCTTAATAGTGTTATGTTTTTAAATTAAATTATAGTAATCGTTATCTGGTTCCATACAGTGTAAGTATTAGATTTGCTGACAGTTTAATTTTGCTGTAAAGTCTAATAGTAGATTTGGGTTAGTTTTGTTGCTGTTACTCATTCGACTTTGAGATGTTTACCCAAATTTATACCTGAAACAAAAGTCAACATTAAGATACTTGTTATAGAATAGAAGACACTGAAATTGATCGACAGTTTATTAATTTGTGTTATTTTGTGGCACCATACAGTGGTAAAAATTCCGCAAACAGGAATGGTTTACTATCAGTAGCTTGTGATTATCCACTTGTTGAAGAAACCGATGAATGTTTAGTTATAAGAAAAGGTACTGAATGCAATTTTAACTCGGTGTCACGCATTTTAAATGTTTTTTGCAACTTAAAATAAATAGTTGTTCAGCATGTTCTTATCATAGTAGTGATCTGCATAACGGGACATTGTGTCGCACCTCTCCCCCTTCTCCAAGTCTGAGTAAACAAATTAAAGTAGTAATAAAAATAATTTTTAGCACAAATAACATTTACAATTCTAAGTAATGTAACACTCTAGGAAGTATGTATTGTATTAATGTTATTTCTCAATTTATGGTTCATTTTACGTCGGCTGAATAGTGATTTGAGTACTAGATGTTGATAGTTTTTGTTTTTGTGTGACAATTCATCACAAAATTTATTTGACCAATATGTGAAAATGGAAGAAACTATTTGTCCAAACACTTTATGTGACATGTTTTGAATTTATAAATGGATTAACTACAAGAATTAGCAGCCAGATCACACTGAAATACAAATAGTTCATTTACAACCTTGGGTTAGTGATGGGTTTGTTTCTAGATTTCCAAATTTTGTTTTTAGTGTGCAAATATTTCTGTAAGGAACACTAACTAAACATAAAGTATTCAAAAACAATTAACCGATCTACAGTGTCCACGTCTTTAATTTGATTTTTACATTATACTTTATTCGTCTTTATGTTTAATAACTTGATATTAGTGTAAGTAGAAAATCTCTTGTCTGTGTAACTGATAGGGCTAATGAAATAGAGGAAGACTTAACAACACATGGAGAAGAGACTTGGAAATGAACTATATATAGAGAGGACATAGAGGGAGCTGAAAAATATAGCACAGGTTAGAATAGTTGGGGATGGGTTGGTTAAGGGCCTGTATTCTATTGAGAGAGAGGACAGGAGAAGGTGTAATACTGCAGCAAATGTAAAATTATGTGGGTGCTGATTTCTTTGGTCTGATAAATGGTTGTACTCACGGAGTACAATAATTATATACCAAATTATTTAATACATTCTTTCTGTTGTAGGTAGCTGTTACTTGAATATATTAAAATGAAATCAAGAATCAATATAATTGCACTAGGAACATTCCCACATGTGCCCCATCCCCTTCTTCAATAGCCAACAAAGAGTTCCCCATGCTGATGGTACCAGTGTTAGCTGTTACTCAAACTGTTTCTATCCCAAGAAGTTGTCAGTTCAAGGAATATGTGTTTGTGGGTGAAGGAGTTCATTGGATAACACTGTTGGGACTGAAACTGAGGTAAGAGAACATGCTAGGTAACATAACAGTAGACAGCTACATGCACACCAGGATTTGAACTTGTCACCTGTAGATGGCGTGTTCCTTCAGCGAGGGGCTGCGCCACTTGCAGGCGATGGGAGTTGGGTTCCGGTGTCAGAAAGATGTCAAGTCCCTGTTTCTGGGCTATCGTGGGACATTGGAAATGTGGTCAGACAGACTCTTACACCCGAGATATTCTCTGATACCTATTTTATGGAGCCATAATGGCTAGTCTGCTTGCTTTCCCTCTCTCCTTCCCCCCACCCCACTTGCTTTTCCCTCGCCATCAGGCGAACCCACTCCGACTTCTGATGTACTTATAATTTACGTCTCCAAGTCAAGGACGAGAGGTCAACATTTCAGTCCATGACCAGTGTAGGGGTTGAACCCACTACCTCGCCATCAGCACACCGGAAGTTTAAGAGCAAGTTCTCTTATTCATTCTGCCATGTTGCCCTCTAGTAGCACTAGCCTGCCAATACAGGGGTCCAGGTTCAATCCCCAGCAGGGCAGGATTATTTTTGTTTTGACCATTATGGCTCGGGTTGGCCTGGCCTCACAAGAATGGATGAATTATGAGAATTGCCTGGGGTGGAAAGGCAGTGAGGATGGGAACTGGACACCCCATCTCATATGCCATGGCCTAGAATATGTGAAGGCCTAATCACTTCACACCACAACGGCAGCATCTGCCTTTGAACTACCTTGAATTTTTTGGGGGACCCGTGTTGTTGATCCGTCGACTAAACTAAACTACCTTGACCGTTAATACAGTGGCCTCGAGGTTTCCCAGGTAGAGTTCTTTCGTTGAACCCAGAGAATAACACAATTTGATATTGTACGGAATAATTGTTGAATAAAGATCAGCTGTTTCGTACATACTGTGTTGATATATTGCACGTAGGTGCCATTTGCAGATACATACACGGACGGCGGTTTTCAAAATTGCTTCTAGTTTTGGCTTGCCAAAGGTGGTCCTCTATCTGCCCATACCTGTTCTGTTGTAAATAAAATGTAATCAATTTCTTTCTTACAACAAGTTACAAGGCTTATGACTCTTGCATGCTAGCTATTACTTTAAACTATCTACATTGTGTGTGTTAATAGCATTAATGATATTTTTGGTGTGCGTGCAATTATGTATTTAAATGTTTGTGAATAATTTCTCGGGAACAAATTGTCGTATGATGTGAAGTAGGTTGTGAAGAAAGGCAAGGAGTTTATTTGATATTTGGGATTCATCTAGTCTTATATATGTACATGAGCGTATTGTTTTTCTTTGTAAACTTCTTGAACATAATTTGTAAGTGTTCATTTTTCCCACCAGTTTTTTTGCTATTATATCACCTACGCGTTTTGTCTTAGTCATATTGTTTTTGTATATGAAAATTTTTGACTCGATCTTGCAGATGGTTGTAGCAAATAGACAATTTTAACAAGCCTGTGTGATAAAATGAGAGCAGTAGTAGCTCAGTGACTAACACACTTACTTGCCAGCTCAGTGGTTGGTTAGTTTATCTGTTGGGATATCATCCTTGCATTCCAGACAAGTCCATTGTTGCCCAGTTCCTCTCCCCAATATATGCATCAGCTCCCGGCGGCTAATAGTGCCAGTTCTGACATGGTTGGTGAGGCCCGTTTATTCTCTTGATGTACCTTTCGTGCCTGGCCCTGCCAATTCTAACTTCCAAGTCTCTCATTCTAGACAACGAAGTTGATACACTGGCATCAAAATCCTCCACTCTCGACATCTCTCTAAGGGCATTCATAACATTGACATGATCCATGGGCTGGCCATCTGCAGGGGATGCAGAGCCAGCAAGTTTCGAAGAGAGTCCAGACTCACGTGCACAAACTCAGTTTGAGGCATAATTTTTTTTTTTTTAAATTTGACTTGGCTGCCAGGTCAGACCAGCCTAAAATGGATACCAGGACAGTTTAAGCAAAGTAAAGGCTGCGGGCATGTATTGACCACGTCAATGTAAGACGGGCCTGCGTGCCCAATTTATGACCCTTTGAAAATAAAGTTTGTTCGTTCGCTCATTGCATACTGGTCTATTAAAAATATGGGGCTAGCGTTTGATATAGAAAATATCCCAGGTGAGGAGGAGGGTCCTGTTTGTGATAATCTTTATATGTGCATGTGGCAGTGTTGGAATACAGTCACATGTGTGACCGTATGGGCCAACATTCTACTGAGCATATGTGGTGGTGGTGGTGTTTGTCAATGAAGAATGATGATGACCATTCATTTCATCCAATGGGGGTTGAACGTTTGGAGCTATGAGTTCTAAGATGGCTGGTAATAGATGAAGTTGGATGGAGAATGACTATGCATATGTGGCGGTGGTGTTTGTCCATGAAGAATGATGATGACCATTCATTTCATCCAATGGGGGTTGAACGTTTGGAGCCATGAGTTCTAAGATGGCTGGTAATAGATGAAGTTGGATGGAGAATGACTATGCATATGTGGCGGTGGTGTTTGTCCATGAAGAATGATGATGACCATTCATTTCATCCAATGGGGTTGAAAGTTTGGAGCCATGAGTTCTAAGATGGCTGGTAATAGATGAAGTTGGATGGAGAATGACTATGCATATGTGGCGGTGGTGTTTGTCCATGAAGAATGATGATGACCATTCATTTCATCCAATGGGGTTGAAAGTTTGGAGCCATGAGTTCTAAGATGGCTGGTAATAAATGAAGTTGGATGGAGAATGACTATGCATATGTGGCGGTGGTGTTTGTCCATGAAGAATGATGATGACCATTCATTTCATCCAATGGGGGTTGAACGTTTGGAGCTATGAGTTCTAAGATGGCTGGTAATAGATGAAGTTGGGTGGAGAATGACTAAGTGTATGTAATGGAAGGGACATTGAGCTGCCATAAACAACATCATGTTAAGACCATGACCGTGGGCCGTGCTAATAAGCTTGGGAGGCTCACCAAATTGCACGATCACTTAAGTCTCAGTTCAGCTCTGTGTTCTTGTCCCAATTATATGTCACATGGACTAGCCATCCAACTTTTTATCTCTGTCTACCCCTTACTCTTTTTCCATCAATTTTGCCAGTTGTCATTAAGTGTCCAAGTTTATTTTTTTTCATAACGCGTTCAAAAAAATTTTGACTACCTGCATCTGATTTCTCTAATCAGTTTACAGTATGCATTTGTCTCTTGAAGACTTGTCTTATTTGTATTTCTGTGTGTCCATGGTATTTTTTAATGCTTGGATAATTGATATAAATTCTGAAGTACATTTTGCTGTTGATTTCGGGTGGGGATGTGTTTTCAAAAGAAAGATAACTCTTTCATTGCTGCACACATGGATGGATACCTTCAGCAGTGTTGCATTCTGCTGCCGTAGATTGTACAAGGGCAAGGTCAGCACAGTGAACAAATTCTGAAGTAGGAATGTGTGTGTCTTTAGTGGGTGGGTTTACTGATTTTAATATGTACAAGAACACGGACCTCATCAGACTCAAGTGATCGTGTGAGATGGCGAAACATGATTCCCCATGCTTATCTGCATGGCATATGATGATGATTTGTCATTTTGAAATTTGTAGCACGGAAAAATATGCATCGTTTTTCTGTTTAAAATATTGACTGGTTAGAGCTGTAGCATGCACCCTGTCTGCAGTGGATGTCTTGAGTTCAAACCCACATATCTATCTAACTGAGGTTGGGCAAGTTACAACAATTTGTGTGTGCAATTTATGGCTCAATAAAACAGTATCACAAGAGGGTAGAAGAGGAAAGACTAAATGAATTAACATTATAAAACTCAGAATGCATGATAAACAAAGAAGCTAGACTTTTCTATATGTACTTTGTATTTATATGTTTTTAAAATGGTACATACTCATGAAATAAATCACATATTTAACCACTATATGATGCTGCCTATAGTTCCATGTTAAGAATGAATCTGTAGGCTTATGTATGTGTGCATGGTATATTATTTCGATGTCAGTAATTTCACTGTGCATGTGTATGGTCAGTTAATGAATTCAATGCGGACATATCTGCGAAGTTCATAGGGAGCTGCATTGATAATGTCATAAGCATGGTGGGATGGGGTTTTGAGACCAGTGGCTCATTGCCTGCTAAGTGAAGGAAAGATTGATCACCAGTGTGTCTGTGCATTCATGTCTACATAATGTGATGGCTGTACCACATCACAGACTGCAGGTCCGCACGGTTGAATGGGTAAGAACGCATGATCTTAAACATCCGGTGTGCTGATGCCGAGGTAAGAGGTTCAGCCCCTACACCGTCCAGCTGGACTAAAATGTTGACCTGTCGTCCTTGACTTGGGCACGTAAATTACACGTACCTCTGAAGTCGGAGTGGGTTCGCCTGATGGTGAGGGACACAGTTGATAGGGAAAGCTAATCCACACGCAAAATTCAGTCCTCCAGTACTATAAAGAGGGTGTATGGACTACGCTTTAATTCAAAGCGAGCGAGCGCAAAAACAAAACATCATCACAGACTCTCATAGCAGGAAACTTGTTTGTGACAAATAAAAGTGAATGTTTGAATAATGAAGACACAAACTATAGATTGTACGATTATTGCCTGACATATTTCGCTGCATCACGTCAGGTACGTACTGCAGAATTCACACAACATTAAGTAAAATAACTAGATTCATCCTTCAAGCTGAAATAACACATATTCGCACAGTAATGTCAATTGTCTACCATGGTAATTTTAAACTGACTATCATGTCTTTCTGTTAGCACAAAACTGGCCTATGTGGATTAATCATGATGGCTTCTGCAAACTTTAACAAGCGACTATTTTGTGTATTAAACACACAAAAAGTGCCGTCTCTGTCAATTACATGACCAGTTTCCAAGACATACCGTGCAATGGATGACGACTGAAGTTTGTAATTGTGGTGTGTCAGCCTTCCCATGATCCCATCACCTGTGTGTAGTATTTTGTCAATCCAGTTGGGTATGTGTTCAACAACCCTATGTAGGTAGACTCGCATGTGAATTAGTAAATGCAGTTGGATTTGGCACACAGAGGGGCAGATTATTTTACTGCTGGGGTGGGAATAGGTATCGTTCTGTACCTAATAACTGGAGTTGCAGCACAGAATATTCGGCCGACTCTATGTTGTGTGAAATTTCTGCAGTATGTACCTGAGATGCAGCAAAATATGCCAGGCAATAAATCATACAATCTATGGTTTGTGTCTTTATTATTCAAAAGTAAATGTAAAATAATTAATTTAGTGATTTACTGAACTGGTATAGTAAAGGACCCATTTCTGAGACTTATTGAGCAGGTGGTGCCAGTTCCATATTTGTGAAGACCAATCGGCACTGGACGGCCGAGTTGGTCAGTATCACACCAGCTGAGGTGGTCAGTATCACACCGGCTGACTTCACTTCCCAGATCATTCCCTGGTACTCATGGTAGGCTGAGCCGAGCTGGCAGCCCAGGCCAATTAAACAATTCCCGTCTTTATAAGGATTTGAACATATGTTAGGGCCATTTGTTAGTTTGAGATGATGGCTTGGGGTTCATTACAGCTGACCACACTTTGTAGTGTTACTTCCCTGTATACTTTTATTTAAGAATTTGGTGATCTTGCACACATCTTTAAACTGCAGTTGAAAGTATCCAGTTGTTTCAGAAATTCATGCTGTTGTTTTGAACTTGCTGTATTCAGTCATTCACTTATAAAATTGATGGAATTGGAGGATTCTTTGTGCCTCTTGTTAGGGGTGTGCACACCTAGTTAGGCACCTCAAAGATCCATGTTGTGACTTTTGTTATGCCTTTGAGTAAGGTTCGCTCCCTCTAGACAGATTCTATCCGAAGTAATGTGTGAGCACGGCAAGGCACACAGAGTGCCTGATCATCCACTGCACCGCATTCGTCTCCAGTCGTCTTGGCTTCTGTTGCCACTGGATTCAGTTTGACTCAGGCGAGAGTGTGGTCGACAAATTGCGCAGTTCTTCTTCACTATAATCCAATTCATCGCGCAAGTTATTCTTCATCCAACTTCATCACCACGTCCGAAGTAACGGGCTGTGTCTAGCCGTGGGTCGGTTGTCTTTCCTAACAGTTTATCCAGGGCAGGTAATTTTGCGGTTTTAATCCATGCCCAATTTGCACACAGAATCTCCTATTTTTCACCCGTATCTGGGAACACTAGGTAACAGATCTCACTATCCAAGAGATACAATGTTTCTTGAAAAATCCCAGCCCTATCATAGGATCAAATCTTCTGAGGCAGACACTGTAATCTCTCAGGCTCAGTTCTCATCCTCCTTTGTCTCTCTCTCACTTCCTCTTTTCTTGTTCCCCTCCCACTAACTGGTGACTCATAAAGGCTTAATTTCATCCCAACAGACAAAACAACACATTCTCCATGCAGGTATGCAAGACATGGGTATTGATAATCCACCATCATCTTGAGAAATTACTGTGACTCTCTTGCAATATCGCATTGTGCATAATGCATAGTCATACACAGGCTCCCTGGCAGTAGAGATCGAGGTCGCTGGGCGTGAGTTAGAGTTAGGTAAATAAATTAGTTGCATGCCCTTTACAGGACGTAGCAGTCAACGAAAGCATAATTTGGCTGTTTGTGATTCCTGGGCAAGTTTACGTTCAATAGTTTGCCATTGATTTCTGAACGACCGGCACTCATACCATTGTATGGAAACCAACGCAGGGCGGTCTACTTCCAAATCACCCCCAGCTATGTTTCGAATGCAGATTACAAATTACGAGTTAGATAAAGAGGTTTAATGGGGGGTTTAATATTGGTGGTTGTATTTATGTTTCTTCACTTCAGCGTACAGTTTTGAATGACCACATTATTGTAACATACTGACCAAGCATCTCTCTTCACTTCCCAGCGGGGTAATCTAGCAAAATACTAGCCTGGCTATCAGAATGAAACTTGACCACAATCTCTACTGCCAGTGAGCCTGTTTATTTTTCTGAGTTCATCCGGAGTGTTTTTTCCAGATTTGTAATTGTGTTGTGCCAAGTTTATTTGCGCCCTTAGGCTGACACATCTGACTTCTGTGGGTGTTTGTTGACCGGGTTAACCTTCCAGGGTGAGCCCGCTTATGATTGTACACTTTGCGCAATGCGATATTGCAAGTCACAGTAATACCTTAAGGAAGAAAGGGCAGAAGAGGAAGAAATTGTGATGGCAGCCTAATATAAATGTCACATTTATTTATTTTGTTACAAATAAAACATAGCTACCTAAAGATCACCAGGATAATGATTATAATAACAACATTATCTAATTTACCATTTTTGTCATGTTATGCCTGTTGATCATTTTTTTAACATACAAACATCTGATCAACTATTGTAAAATTGAATGTTTTTATATGTGCTTTCCTAGCTATATATCAGCAGTGCAAATTCATCACCTTCTAACGTACCTTTTACCTTTCTTAGCTGACTTAGAGACTTCAATTGCATGTTTTTGTCTGTGATTTTTTGTTATTTATGCATATGTATTTAGATCCTTATCTTCCCATCCCATATTGTAAATTCAGCCACCATCTCAAGTTCATTATATTGTTTCTGTATAAAATTGGGTAGGGTATGTAAGCATAAGAACTTGTGTGACTATTGTCCATTTAGAAACATGCCTTTAGGCGTGTCCATTGCATGGATCACAATGACAATTTTGCATATGTCCTCAAATTATGAAAGTAGAAAATTATATACAACTGTAAGAAAGAAACAAACAGCATTCTTTGGTCATGTGATGAGACGAGAGAGAAGTTTTGGAAAACGTGACGACGAGAAAGATCAGGGGAAGAAAGGTAGAGGCAGGCCAAGAGAACTGATGCTGGATGGACTGAGGTGATGGCATGGAGGAATGCCATCAATAGATCAGAACATCGAGGACTGAGATCTGTGGAGAGACATGAACACCCACGTCAGCTGGCAGGACACATGATGACAGTGTCCTTGTATTTTCAATGTCTTTGCACATTTATAATTATGCTGGTACAATAGTTTTCTTTGTATAATTATTTTGCCCCTGCAAAATATTATTTACTGTACTTGCACAAATAGTACATTTTTGAAGGGCCATAAGCATGTACTCCAAAAGTGTTCATGTACATTGTGAAACATTTCTTACCACTCCCTCCCCCCCCCCCTCCCCCCATGTGGAAGTTGATGTCAACAATAGTACACAGAAAATAGTTTCCACTGATATAGTGTACAACTATGAACAGACTCATGGTTAGCCGCGCTGGGTTTTGAAAACCACATAAGCCACACAAAAAAACCAAACCAGTTGGCACTAAACAATAGTTCCTCATGGAATTTAGATTACATGTTTCGATGCAAAATTTCACCAGTTCGGTCAAATGGTTGTTGAGTAATGGCGTTTGAAATAGAGGCAAGAGTTTCTAAATGGACTATAACTACAAGGGTAAGTTAATAAGTAAGCCACAAATTGTTGTAGAAAAATAACTAAATATGATAACATGAAACGAGTTTATTTTTATACATACATTGTCCCTTTATTTCTCAACATAATTTCCACCAGCATTGATGCACTTATCCCATCGTTTTATCAGTCCTCCCAAACCGACAGCATAGAACCACATGCTTTGTTTTCATTTACCTGCCATCCCACAGAACTGTGTGACTTACTTATTGACTCGCCCTCGTAACTTTTTCTACCTAGCTATGCACCGCTTTACAGGATAAACATTTGTCAGCATAAACACTGAAAACCCACCTTGGTGGAAGACATTTTGCGAATGAATGTAAAGTGAAAACATGGTTTAGAAAACAGAGCACACAGTTCTATGCAGCGGGTTTGGGAGGACTGATAAAACGATAGGATAAGTGCATCAATGTTGGTGGAAATTATTTTGAGAAATAAAGGGACAATGTATGTATAAAAATAAACTGGTTTCAAGTTATCATATTGAGTTATTTTTCTACAACCATTTGTGGCTTCCTGATTGACTTCCCCTTATAATTGACAGTCACTGGATTTGTTACAAAGAGGGTTGGAGTGCAGTGACAGTAATCTGCATGAGACCAGAATAGAACAGAAAAGTAGTATAACAGAAAAGGAGCCTGACAAGGGCAGTGGGAAGATATACCGTTTTCATACAAGGGTAGTGGGAAGAGATACTGTTTTCAAACAAGGACAGTGGGAAGAGATACTGTTTTCATTACAGCTTCCGTGTCAATGCAGGTGTGTGCTAAGTTTGTTTTTTTCCAGGCTGAGAAATCAAAGCTGCATGACCTAGTAGTCACCATGTAGTCTATCACGATGCAGGTCGTGTATCGGCTAGAATATTATTTAGTGCTTGAACTTTGCCAGGATCAAACACATGTCCCATGGTGCATGAGGCGG
The DNA here is from genome assembly GCA_963921405.1 of Cepaea hortensis. Lineage (NCBI taxonomy): Eukaryota > Metazoa > Mollusca > Gastropoda > Stylommatophora > Helicidae > Cepaea > Cepaea hortensis. The sequence continues at coordinate 53,470,197 of OY992896.1, forward strand.
CCTTTTTGACCCCTTGGTGACCAGCTGCTCACTGTTTTATTCCAGATAAACACAAAATATGACTAGGAAGCTCGATGACAGGAACAACAAGTTAACGTTTCTACTGAAGTCTTCATTAACAAATGTTAAACCAAAAAAAATAGACCAAAATTATCAAAATACTTAACTTTGGATCTGAAGAAGGCAATAAGTAGTAGTTAATTATTCTTGTTTTAGTTTTGTTTTGTCAGACACCTGTTTTAAGGCTCTGTCTCTAAGCCAGTGTTTTCCTAAATTGGTGGCTGCACCTTTCTTATGGAGATCATGTGTGCAGAATCTCAGTGCACAAACCCTCTAGCACCAGTGACAGTCTCAGTGTGGGTGTGCCACAGTACACACACACTGTAAATATTCTCTTGTGGTTAGTGTTTAAAATTTTGCCACAGCAGCAGCCAAATGGCCTACTCTTCATGGCTCTACCACCATTGACTAGTACTTTTCCAGAATGTAAAGACAAAATTTGTGTGACAGAATCACTAAAGTGGAGTTTAAGAGAACTAGACAGATTTCAGTGAATCAAGAGTTGAAGAAAAGGAGGTAGTTAAGACATTTGATTAAAAACCAGATAATAGTATAGCTAGAAATCCTTTTAAGCGGTAAGCCTGTTAAACCCCATGATCACAAATGCACTCTGGGAAAATTTATTTGACCCAGGATCAAAAGCTTCAACCAACTGTCTCCTCCTACACTTAACAGCAAATTTAGACAAAGGCATCATCCATACAGAGAGGGTTAATCAATAGAAAGAAGATAGGCTGGGACTATGTGAACAATGTAGAAAGAAACTTATACTATGCCCTACAAATAACAGACATGTACAATTATCAGCAATAATTTGTGCAGACCAACCAGCTGTTTTCTTGCCAGCAACAGATTTTATATTTGTATAAACACACTGAGAATCATAGCAACACTGGGAGCCTTATCCAAGGCTTCTTCTGTGGATTTCCCAAGTCATCAAACATTTGGGCACCTTTTTATGAGATACTACCGGTATTAACCTAGAGTCCAATATACTTGCACTTGATATTAGAAGTTTGCAATGTTTTGTAAATTAAACTTTATATTTACTGATGGTTTTACATTTTTTGGTTGTTTGTCCCCTTCGCTTGCTTTAACTCAAGCGTAGTCCGTACATATGCTTCTATTTCTAGTACACTGGACTTTGTGTGTGGATTAACTTTCGCTATTACCACCCTTGCCATCAGGCGAACCCACTCCGACTTCACTCCGAAAAAACGTTATTTACTTCCCCAAGTCACGGACAGAGAAGAAAAACACTGAGACAGTGCAGATATGGTTTTTGAGGAGAATATCACAAACAGAGAAGGAAACAAAAATTGAGGCATTGAAAATGTGTGTTGTTTTTTTTAGAAGGATATCACGGACAGAGAAGAAAATAAACACTGGGGTATTGAGACCTGCAAGTGTTACAAGATGACTCATCAAAACCATGGGGAAATGACAAATGAAACGTAAGTGGAGCATCAAGAAAAATAACAGCAATAATATACTCATACAACAGATTTTACGTAACATATTTCTGTTTATTAGTATGTCATAGCACTCATCAAAAAACAATGAAATCATGCAGGTTGTTCATTAAAAACTAGTATATGAAATGTTAAAAAAACACATGTAAACATACTATAAAATACTTTTTGTTATTCAACCCTGCATGGTGAAAAGACATGCCACAGAAGACGTAATGAATCTATTACTAAAATTTAAACACTAGCTAATTAAACACACAGCAGGGAACTTTGGGCGGCACAAAGACTTTTGATGGCATACCTGAAACACTATAAGAGTCAAAATGTCAATGATATCAACTGAATGTTCATGTTTGGCATGTTCAAATGACTTGTGGTAGACTTTTTTGTAACCTTTTCTCCCAGACTTCAAACAGTGCCTTGTGTTTTCTGTGGCTGTTTGACACTCTACTACAACACAAGTTATAATCACTCTTGTCATAATTGGGACAACTCTTTGAAAGTATACTTCTAGCCTTTATCTCCCTTGGAACATAATAACCCCAACAAATCCTTGCCAAGCCTTCCTATCTTTTCCTATCTCCTGCAGCTTCCACCATGTCCTCCCAATATAATCCCTTATGATTCGCTGCATTATTCTTCTTCCCATATTTTTAGATTTGCCTCATGGTTGCCTGGATTCTGCAGCTAAATTTGTCTACAGGATAAGCTCCCTTCAGCTCAGCTCCTTAGCCACCCACCTCTTATATCATGCATTGTAAGTTACCATGTGACAACTCTTGGCTTCCCTTACGGGTGCTGGTAAGACACAGGCAGTGAAAGCCTACACAACATCTATCAGGGAAGGTCTCCTAGCACACTTGCCAGGCTTTTACTATTTCAAAATTCCTCTATCATAGCTGTTTCTGGCCCTGGCTCACATGAGTTAATTTAGTATGTACTGGGAACTGAAGGAGTTACATTAGTATCTATTGCCTGGGAAGGTTAACCCGGTCAAAAAATGCCAGCAGAAGTCGGATGTGTCGGCCTAATTGCGCAAGAACACAGCTCTGCTGTAAACAGGCACAACGCAATCACGTCCGGAAAAAAAAAAACTCCGGATGAACGCAGAAGAAGAAGTATCTATCGGGGACTGAAGGAGTTAAATTAGTGTCTACTGGGGACTGAAGGAGTTAAATTAGAATCTCCTGGGGACTGAAGGAGTTAAATTAGAATCTCCTGGGGACTGAATGAGTTAAATTAGAATCTCCTGGGAACTGAAGGAGTTAAATTAGAATCTCCTGGGGACTGAATGAGTTAAATTAGTATCTACTGGGGATTGAAGGAGTTAAATTAGAATCTCCTGGGGATTGAAGGAGTTAAATTAGTATCAATGGGGACTGGAGCAGTTAAATTAGTATTGACCAGGGACAGGAGGAGGTAAATTATAATCTCTTGGGGACTGAAGGAGCTAAATTATTATCTACTTGGTACTGAAGGAGTTAAATTAATATATACTGGGAACTGAAGGAGTTAAATTAGTATCTACTGGGTACTGAAGGAGGTAGTGGAGGAGTTAAATTTGCATCTACTGGGGACTGAAGGAGTTAAATTAGTATCTACAGGTGGCTGAAGGAGTTAAATTAGTATCTACTGGGGGATGAAGGAGTTAAATTAGAATCTCCTGGGGACTGAAGGAGTTAAATTAGTATCTACTGGGGTCTGAAGGAGTTAAATTAGTATCTACTGGGGTCTGAAGGAGTTAAATTAGTATCTACTGGGGTCTGAAGGAGTTAAATTAACAACCAGGACAGACAAATTTAGTGTGCCAGCAAGGACAGAGTGGCTGCTAACAAAAACTGCAAGTTTTGAGTTAGTAACAGTAGGACAGAATGGATTTGAGCAACAATTGTCTGGACTGAAGGAATAGAGAAAACTGTTTGTAATTTGCGGAGAAGCTGACGGCTGTGCGGTAGTTACTTGCTACAGAATGAGTTCCATTTCTGTATCTTTCTAACATCCCATGTGGGACAGACAAGCTTAGGCCATGAAACCCCGAGTGCCATCCTTCTGTTGTGTGTTTTCACCAACTTGTGAAAATCCCCATGACACGTATATTCTCCATGGATTTACTTCTGTCACCCCTCCCCTTTCTTTCACTGTAACACCGCTACAAATCACATGGGTATACTTCGTGGCTTTTCTTCCATCATTCCTACCATCTTTCCACTCTGTCTGCTGTTATCAACACTGCACTGGATATATTATACTGTGTATCGTCTTCACAAGATTAAGAATGTAACTGTCAATCAGGGTGAGCTAAAGGGTTTTTAAGAGCTATATTGAGCCAAACTTGATATATGGAAGCAAATCATGGACAATTAACAGACAAGTGAGGAATTATGTGGAAATTGCTAAGATGTGGTTTTATAGAAGAATGATGAGGACACAGTGGACAGATTGAAAGAACAATGAAGATATCTGGAAAGAAGTTAATTCACATAGAGAACTGGTTACATGCATCAGAAGAAGACAGTCTACATTCTTTGGGCATGTCAGGAGAAGAGGAAAGCTGGAGTGTATCATCACAAGGGGACGGTTGGAGGGGAGGAGAGGCAGGGGAAGACCAAGAGAGAAGATGTTGGACATCATGGCATGGAGGAACATCAGTATCATAAATTAGTTGCAGTCCACAAGACAGAAGGCTGTGGACAAACAGGATCACCAACACCACACGGCTTGGACTATAAGACGATGGTCTACGTAAAACATAGACACAAATGCTGACCTTACTCCTTCCACCCTTACCATCTCTGTCACTGTAACACTGCACTTTGTATATTATACTCTGTAAAGTCTGCATATATATCCAGGTCTTACTCCTGTCACCCCAACTCTCTCTCTCTCTCTCTCTCTCTCTCTCTCTCTCTCTCTCTCTCTCTCTCTCTCTCTCTCTCTTTCTCTCACACTGTCTACTGGTAACACTACTAAGCATGTGAATTCTACAATTTCATCATCATCATCCTGTGGCTTGTCAGCTGGTATGGGCAATCCTGCTTCTCCACAAATTGCAATCTCCAATGGCATGGATCAGTTTGTATGTTGACTCCCTTCTGTGCCATGACACAAGACTCAAGAATTTTCTCACGCTGATACTATTGGATCTACTATGTATCTATAAATCACATCTATATACTTCATGACCTTACTTCTGAAACCCACCCTCCCCCCCCCCTCTCTCTCTCTCTCTCTCTCTCTCTCTCTCTCTCTATATATATATATATATATATATATATATATATATATATATATATATATATATATATATATATATTTAGAATGGATATGAGTATATAGTATAACAGCCTGTCCCCTTTTGGTAGTACATTCCACATAGCTAATAATAAGTGCCACATCATTCATTACTATTACTGAGTCATGTAGTATTGATTTTTGAATGTTCCCCATGCCTTTATAGGGCATATCTGTTATATTGTTGCTGTTTACAGTTAGCCTGGAATGATGTGTGAATGAAATAATGTATGAAAGAGAGTGATAGAAGGGCAGAATGTTACACGGGCCTGCGTGCCCAATTCTTAACCCTTTGAAAATAAAGTTTGTTCGTTCGTTTGTTCTCTCCCTCTCTCTTTGCTGGTAACAACACTATGCATGTAAATTCTACTATATATAGTCTATAAATCACATTTATATACTTATGGCCTGTATTCCTGTCACCCTAACTCGCTCCCCTCAATGACTTGTGGTGTCAACAATACATATAAACATTCTACTATGTATAGTCTACATAACACATCCGAATACTTCATGACCTTCTAACCACCTCACCCTCTCTCCCCCTCTGTCTGCTGGTGTCAACACTATGCGCATGTAAATTCTACCATGTACAGTCTACATACATAACACAGGCACACATTTCCTGACCTTACACCTGTCACCTCTTTAACCATCTCTCCGATTAAGCCCACAATCCCCTAGACTGGTGCCGGAGTCGAATGGATCAGCCTCACCGGGGGAACAGCTGAATTAATGAAGTAGAATATATTCCACCACGGAGCCCTGCAGCCACCAATGCTGGCCAGGTAACAGATGATGATGTAGAGCAGGAAGAGAGCCAGTATCACCAGTGGCAGATACCTCCACCACTTTTCTCTTCTCTCAGCCTCACCTTGATCTGAAAGACACAGACGAGAAACACTGGAAGGCCAGCAAATTCACACAATTTGTGGCCAGATGTTTACAAATCCGGGAAGGTTAACCCGGTCAACAAATGCCCGCAGAAGTCGGATGTGTCGGCCTAACGGCGCAAGAACGCAGCTCTGCTGTAAACAGGCACAACGCAATCACATCCGAAAAAAAAACTCCGGATGAACGAAGAAGAAGAAGAAGTTTACAAATTATGGAAAGTGGTGTATACTTCCTCCGGACAATGGGTAGTGAAGTGAATATATGGTCTTCTTCAACAAGAAGGATCTCTGTACACAGCAAATGCAAACAAATGCATGAGAAAGATATGAACTCTTGAGTCCCAGCAGTTACTTTAATTCATTCTAACTTAAGCAGTTGTTACTGTAACTCATTCTATCCTTAGCAGTTGTTATTGTAACTCATATCCTAAGCAGTTGCCATGGGGTTTTAGCATGCACATTGTGTACACAGAACCTTCTTGCTCAATAAGACCAGACACCCTTTCTACTACCCCTTTCCTCTGAGTCCTGTGCCGACCAGATCCGCATCATTTTTTTTTCCAGCCAATGATGATTTATCTGTTCTTCCCCACTATTCGCATGATCCCAAAGGGACAAAGGACGAGGTACATGATGAGTAAACATCTAAAAAGACGAACAACTAAAACATTAGAAGTCCAGCATTACATGTACACATCAATGCTGCATGGTGCAGAAGCATGAACAATACAAGTAGTAGTCTGTATGGACTACGCATGAGTTCAAAGCGAGTGAGTGCAAAGAAAAACGTTAATTGCATATATTTTACAGGACACTGCAGCCAACCCCAGCAATTTTTCTCTGTCTGTGATTTCTTGGCATGTTTACGTTCAGTAGTTTTCCATTGCTTTCTGAATGACCGGCACCCATACAATTTTATGAAAACAAGAGCAAGGCAAGCTGCTTTCAAATCGCCCACATCTGTGTTTCAAATGCGGTAAATGGGATTTTAAACTGCATTCGTAACCCCTTCACCACAATGCCAAACAATTATTGTAGACCATCTATCATGTGCCATGCTGATAAGTGTGGGTGGTCATGTTCTGCCATCTCACTCAATCACCAGAGTCGTGGATCAGCTCTGCGTTCCTATGGAGCACCCATTTACACCATTCTCTGATTATAGATAATACTGCATTACATGATATTCTTGGCATCTGTAAAAAAGTAGTTTGCCATTGCTTTCCTTCCTAGCAGTGACCATACTGGTCAATGACCGTAGCCATTGTCTCCCCCAAAAAGAGATCCTCTGCCTACTGTCGTGAAGCTGGAGACCATGAACTATCACTATCTGTTGGCTGCTCTTCAACTTCATCCACCACCTGCACCCATGGTTTCACATAACCCTGATCGGGGGAGGGGGAAGGGAGGGGGGGGCTAAACGGGTACTCTACCTTGCCCAAGGGTGTCCCTTAGGCTAGTGGAGGGAAGGAGGCACCATACCTCTCCTTTGATAGGGAATACACAAGTAATTATATAGGGACCCTAGAAACAAGGATATACAGAACCCACTTACAAATGAGAACAGTCCAGCATGACATATAAAGAACACTGCTGTATGGAGCAGAAGCATGGACAATGAACAAGTATTTATATTCTTGCCTGTTGCATTATTATTTTAATACCTTTCTATGTTTCCCCCAACATGGCCTACATTGCTACCCATGTTATGATTCCACATCCTGAAGTAGAAGGTCATGCAGGAAATTAGGTTAGCATGGTGGAGTGTGGATTGCAGTGTGGTTCCAGCAGGGAAAGGCAGATGATGGGACTAATCCAAAGTGTATATAACCAGCGAGTTACTGAACCAGTCAGCATCTAGATGATAGGACTAATCCAAAGTGTACATAACCAGCGGCTTACTGAACCAATCAGCATCTAGATGATAGGACTAATCCAGAGTGTACATAACCAGTGGGTCATCCAGAGTGTACATAACCAGTGGGTCACTGAAGCAATCAGCATCTAGATTATAGGACTAATCCAAGTTGTACATAACCAGCGGGTTATTGAAGCAATTAGATGATAGGACTCATCCAAAGTGTACTTAACCAGCGTGTTACTGAACCAGAGAGCAACTAGATGATAGGACTAATCCAAAGTGTACATAACCAGCGGGTTACTGAACCAGTCAGTATCTAGATGATAGGAGTAATCCAAAGTGTATATAACCAGTGGGTTACTGAACCAGTCAGTATCTAGATGATAGGAGTAATCCAAAGTGTATATAACCAGTGGGTTACTGAACCAGTCAGTATCTAGATGATAGGAGTAATCCAAAGTGTACATAACCAGCGGGTTACTGAACCAGTCAGTATCTAGATGATAGGAGTAATCCAAAGTGTATATAACCAGTGGGTTACTGAACCAGTCAGTATCTAGATGATAGGAGTAATCCAAATGGTACATAACCAGCAGGTTACTGAACCAGTCAGCATCTAGATGATAGGACTAATCCATAGTGTACATAACCAGTGGGTTACTGAACCAGTCAGTATCTAGATGATAGGACTAATCCAAAGTGTACATAACCAGCAGGTTACTGAACCAGTCAGTATCTAGATGATAGGACTAATCCAAAGTGTACATAACCAGCAGGTTACTGAACCAGTCAGTATCTAGATGATAGGACTAATCCATCTGTGTCCTCTGTGAGAACATTAGTCAACAGATCATCATGTACAGGGGCAGGATAAGAGGGCCTGCCAACTACAATTGCTGAGGTCGAATGCCAGTACAAATAAGAGACACTGTAGCTCAGTGGGTTACTGAACCAGTCATTATCTAGATGATAGGAGTAATCCAAAGTGTACATAACCAGTGGGTTACTGAACCAGTCAGCAACCAGTCAGCATCTAGATGATAGGAGTAATCCAAAGTGTACATAACCTGTGGGTTACTGAACCAGTCAGCATCTAGATGATAGGACTAATCCAAAGTGTACATAACCAGTGGGTTACTGAACCAGTCAGCATCTAGATGATAGAAGTAATCCAAAGTGTACATAACCAGCGGCTTACTGAACCAATCAGCATCTAGATGATAGAGAGTAATCCAAAGTGTACATAACCAGCGGCTTACTGAACCAATCAGCATCTAGATGATAGGACTAGTGTACATAACCAGTGGGTCACTGAAGCAATCAGCATCTAAATGATAGGACTAATCCAAAGTGTACATAACCAGCGGGTCACTGAACCAACCAGCATCTAGATGATAGGACTAATCCAAAGTGTACATAACCAGATGATCACTGAACCAATCAGCATCTATGCCTTGTAACACATGCTCAGAGAGGTGGACCATCTAAGTGTTTTTCCAGAGGGTTATGATGTCAAAACTACAATCAGCAATGAAGACATTTACAATCTCACAAATTTGTGACAATATATGGATGTGAGTTATGGACCATTTTGCAATCACTAAAGAAGACAATTGAGGCTTTTGACCTTAAATATTACAGGAACATTCTTAGAATACCATGGACCAAGAAGAAGAAGAATGCTGATATTCTACAAGATCTGAGCATTAAAAAAAATTAGCCCATAAACAGCACCATGTCTCCCGGAAACTGAAATATTTTGGCCATATTAAACATCGCAGTGGTTTGGAGATAACAATGATGGAAGGCATGGGTCCTGGGAGGAGAGGCTGGGGTCAATCAGCACAAAGATGGGTACGGAACATGAAAGACATTGTGGGCACGACAAATGCATGATGCAGGGGAACTGGACTAGGATTAGGAATCATTCTGGTGGGCCATGACAACAGCAACATTCTGCAAACAACCTACTAGATCAGTGGTTCTCAACCGGTGGGGAATTTTAGGGTTTCCAGGGGGGGAGGGGGAGGGGAGAATGAAGATTATTTCAAGATCGCGTTAATACAAGAACTGATTACTTGATATTGTTTTTCCCTTCATACTTTACGGTTCTGTACGTCTCATCCCTTCTAAAATTCATTTTATAAAGTAAGTAAACCCACAAATCACGTTTTATGTGGACATCTAGACTTGTTTTGGTATGTGCTTCCATTATTACGTATACTGTGTAGGGGCAGGAAGGGGGGGGGGATTTTTAGGTAGGAAATTCAAAAAGGGGGAGGGGGGGTGCCCTTCACCTGAACATGTGGTGAAGGGAGGCACAGGCCAAATTTTTAGGTAGGAAATATGAAGGGGGGGGGGGGGGATGACGTTCTGAAAATATGGTGAAAAGGGGGGGGGGGGCACGGGCCAAAAAAGGTTGAGAACCACTGTACTAGATGATGATGATGATGATGCCATTATATACAATTTTTATTAATTTCATTTCTGTTTCCTTCAGGGGAGACAAAACTAAACATAATTTAAGTTTCAGTGCCTTTTTTCTCATGAGTCAGCATATTCTATTGCAAACACAGAGCTAAGAAAGCCATGGAAACATCTGAACACCAGGCGCTATGGCGACTGGGCATTCTGGATTTGTCTACCTCTGTTTTCCCTCTATGCTAATGAGAATAAATGAAGCAAATGATAATCCAATCTCCCTTAGTTAAACCTCACTTCAAGAGGCGGAATCATACACGTGTTTATGTAACAATGGAGACAAATATAAGGGAATAGATAGAGATATAAGAATAAACATACAGAAGATCAGAGGAGCCTTTATAGCACTAGAAAATAAGTCAAAAGAAATTAAACTTAGCACTAAACATAGAATATTCATTTTTAAAGTTAAATCTATCTGTAGGATAGTGTGGATCAGAAATATACAGAACAACAAATATTACTACCACACACAAAAAAAACACTATGGCTATTAATTAATTGATATCTGCACAAAATAAGACTAAAATTGTATGATAGAATTGCACATGTGGAGCTCATGGAGAGAACTAAACAACTACCAGTGAACCATGAGGTGAAGGAAAGATGTTGTGGTTGGATAGGGCGTACGTAGAGAAAACCTGAGAATAGCATAACTGAGAAGGCTTTTGTCTGGAAACAACAAGGCAAAAGAAACAGAGGAAGACCTCCAAAAAATGAAGAAGTGAAGTGGCAATAAAAATGAATAATAGGAGAAGGTCATGGACAGAGCTGCATGGAATAGCTAAGGATAGAACGGTTGGGAATTAGTTAATTGAGGACATGTGCTCCAATGGAGGAACGGGGTGAAAGAGAGAGAGAGAGAGAAGAGTTTACCTTTATGCATTTTTAGACCTAATTAAAATGGCACAATCGGGGGCTGAGTGGTCTCGAGGTATGGTGTCCGCCTCGAGTGCTGGAGGTCCCGGGTTCAGGCCCCGGTGAGGACCGGGATTTATTTAAAAAATCCACCTGGACTTCCAGTAATAAAATTTCCCCTGGTCTCTGGGTAGTGAGATCGGACGCCCATGTGTATTGTTGCGCACGTAAAATATCCCTTGGCAGTTGGAAATCGAAAAAGAGTAGCCTAACTGCGCTGGCCGGGCAAAATTTTGAGTTAAAAATCTACCCAAAGTATTTCAGGATCCTCGCCGATGCAACGGAGTTCGTGCATTGAGCTGAGTTTCTCCAGACTCAGGTTTGAGTTAAGAGGAAAACGGAGCACTTATGGGTTAAACCGTGTGCCGTGATGTTGATCCAACGACTAAACTAAACTAAAATGGCACAATCACACAGTCAAAAGTCAAGGCCTTTGCTCACCTCTGCCAGTATTTGATGGAGTAGAAGCAAGTCCAGCCATTGCCAAATCAGGATCTTCATTATCATGCCTGAAAAATAAACCAATAAAAGAATCACTGAAATTAGAGACGGTATCATTACAACAGATGTCAAGTGGTGCGTGATGGTGGAAATGACCATGTGTTTACGTGCATCCATTGTGGATGAACATTTTATACCACAGCTTTGACACAATTCTATTTAACAGATGTTGCATTTTAATTTTAAACACATCATGACACATTTATGGCACATAAAATCCAGAATTATTGTCACCAATCGCTGTCGGTGATGTTTACTCTGCCATCTTGACCAGAATAATTATGAAGAAGGAAATCAGAAGATGATTAGGTCTGAGACCGGTCATGGAATTTATTAAAGGACAACATATTAAAAGGTTTTGCCACCTCACAAAAATGCCCTGGTGTCATCTACCACAAAGAACCAGATTGAAGAAATATGATAGAGACAGAGCAAGATGAAGACCACATAAAAGATGGAATGATGGTATTACGAACAACATTAGAGAAATGAAGGCCAACCCACACAGCAAAATCAAAAGAATGCACAAAAGATCCATATACGCTTCTCTAAGATAAATGGAGGAAGAGAACAAGAAGTAGAAGACATTTTAATTTTACATGAAAGCTCTGACATAATTTGACATCAGACTGACATAATTTGATATCGGACTGACAAAATATGACATCAGACTGACATAATTTTATATCAGACATAATTTGACATGAGAATTAAAGTTTGAAATAATTTCATATTTATGGTTTGATGCTATTTAATGTCTGAGCCGTTTCCTCTGAGCACTGAGTTAGAATCTGTTGACAGTAAAATACCTAAACCCCATGGAGGAAACATGACCTTGGCCTAATTCCAGCCAGTCTGAAGGTGCTGTGCTGGGTCATGACCTAGTTATACAGTATTATGCTTCTAAGCAGATGTGATGTTCCAGCACTGGTCGTGCAATGTATGACATATATTTTTTTTCATTTTCACCATTTTTCCACTTTTTCCATGTTTTTCAATTTTTTCACAATTTTGTCCATTTTTGTGAGGATGCTCACGATAATAGTCAGTGTATGTGTGTGTAAAGTGTGGGAGTTTGTTCAGATTAGTTTTAGTAATTATGTGAAACAGCGTGTATATATCTAGATGTGTGAGTATGTGTGGGTGGATAGGTGGGTGTATGTATGTGTGTCTATAAGTGTGTTTTTATATGTGTATGTATGTGGGTGTATGTGTGTGTATGTGTGTGTGTATGCGGGTGTATGTATGTGTATGTGTGCTTGTGTGTGTGTGTGTGTGTGTTTATGTGTGTGTGAGTGTGTTTATGTGTGTGTACATGTGTGTGTGTGTATGTATGTGTGTGTAAATGTGTGTGTGTATGGGTGTGTATGCATGTAGGTGTTTGTATATGTGTGTGTGTGTATATGTGTGTGTGTGTGTGTGCATGTGTATGTGTATGCGTATATGTGTGTGTAAGTTTGTATATGTATGTGTATATGTTTGTGTGTGTGTGTGTGTGTGTGTGAATGCATGCAGTGTATATGAGGGAGTGTGTATTTGGGTGTAAAGTGTGGGAGGTCATATTAGTTTAGTGATTTTGTGAGGCACCGTGTATGTGTCTAGATGTATGAGTGTGTGTGTGGGTGGGTGTGTGTATGTGTGTCTATGTGTGTGTTTATATGTGTTTATGGATGTGTGTGTGTGTTTGGGTGGATGGGTGGGTGTGTGTATGTGTGTCTATGTGTGTGTTTATATGTGTTTATGGATGTGTGTGTGTGTTTGGGTGGATGGGTGGGTGTGTGTATGTGTGTCTATGTGTGTGTTTATATGTGTTTATGGATGTATGTGTGTATATATATATTTATGTGTGCATGTTCGTATATGTGTTTGCATGTGTGTATATGTGTGTGTGTATGTGAGTGTGTATGTTTGTGTGTGTATGTGTGTGTATGTGTATGTGTGTATGGATATATGTGTGTGTATGTGTGTATTATGTGTGTGTTTGGTTATGTTTGTGTGTATGTATGTGAATGTGTGTATGTATGTGTGTATGTTCGTATGTGTGTATGTTTGTGTGTGTGTATGTGTGTGTGTTTGTGTGTATGTGTGAATATGTGTGTATGTGTGTTTATGTGTGAGTACATGTGTTTATGTGTGAGTACATGTGTTTATGTGTGAGTGTATGTGTGTATATGGGTGTGTGTATGTTTGTGTGTGTATGTTTGTGTGTGTGTATGTGTGTATGAATGTATGGGTCTGCATGTAGGTGTGTATGTGTGTGTATACATGTGTATATGTGTATAAGTGCGTGTATATATGTGCGTATGTATGTGATGATTGTGAATCTACAACTATGGTCAGGCTGCGAGAACAGTAAATTAAAAGAGGTGTGGCCAAACAACACTACGTAGGAAGCCAAAGAAGATTAATAAACCAGCACAGAATTGGTGTCGTGAGCCGCTACACGCTGCAGGATTTGCTGAGGAGCGCTTATGGACTGAATGGTTCGATGTGCAATAAGAATGCTCTGTCAACTAACTAATGTGTGTGTATGTATGTGTGTATGTTTGTGTATGTATGTGTACATGCAGTATATGCGAGGGAGTGTGTATGTTATTGAGTGTGTGCACAACTGTGAGAGTTTGTGCAAATGATTAAGTATGAGTGCAGATATGTATGTGTGCATGTGTGTTTATGAATGTACGTGTGTACATGTCTGCATATCTCATAACATGGTAATATGCAACAAACTTTGATCTATGCGCACTGAAGAGTGACGAGATAAAAGATAAGTTCAACATAGAGGTAAAGAACAGATTTGATGCATTGTCCAATATGGAAATATTATTTCAAGATGTCAGCAAAGAACTACAAATTGATGGAAAAGACCTTAGACTTGTAAAAAAAAAACATATATTGGAAACAACAAGCTGCCATCAGAATTGAGAACGATGCAGGTCAATATCAGCCTATTAAAAGAGGTGTGGGACAGGGATGATAATGTCTCCAGATCTGTTTTCCCTGTACAGTGAAAATATTTTCAGAAATATTGAAGACTAGCTGACCCTGCCCGGCTTCGCCCAGTCCCTGGTGGGAAGCATCTCATTTAATTCATATAAGTAGTCATATAAGTTCCCGTTCCCGTTACCGACTATCTGTCTGTCTGTCTGTCTGTCTGACCCGGCCCGACATCGCCCAGCTCCTGGTGTGAAGCATCTCATTTAATTTATATAAGTAGTCATATAAGTTCCTGTTCCCGACTGTCTATCTGTCTGTCTGTCTGTCTATCTGTCTGCCTGACCCTGTCCGGCTTCATTAAATTCATACAACAAAAAAAAAATGTAACTTAAAAGAACGTTCTACCACACACCATCCATTATTTTTAATGAAAACTCTTTCTAATCACCTGCATGACTACAGTAACTTCTTAAGCAAAAAAAGATGAGTTACAATGTTATGCATTGTGCATCATTTTTATGAAAACTTTGAAAATGCCTTACAGATTGTATCATTATTTATTATAACTCATATGCCGGTACATAACTATGGACAAAGAGTTTATAAATCTTTGAAAACGATGCCACAATATGACTATAAGTTATACAGAAAAGTTATGCCCCTTGAAATAACTTTTACAGAGTTAGGTCCCCTGAGATATATGAAATTATGATGAAAAATGAAAAATGAAATAATACTGAGTAAGCAGGCGATTTCACACTAACAAAATATCACAGTTGACAGCTCTGGAATGAAAGGAAGGCGTGTAGAAAATTTCATCTCAATCGGATGGGCCGTTCGCGAGCGAATAAAGGCCATACATACAGACAGACATACAGACAGAGATACGCACATCCTAATTTATATATAAGATATGGAAGGAATCAACATTGAGGGAAGATACATCAATAACATTAGATATTCAGATGATACAGTCTCGATTGCAGACAATGAACAGGACCTGCAACATTTAGTAGATGCGGTTGTTGCATACAGTGAACTACTAGGGTTATAACTGAATAGTAAGAAGACACAGATTATGGTCATCACTGGCAAGAAGATAATACCAGAATGTGATATACGAGTAAATGGAGTATTCTTAAACAGTTATCTCGGAACAGTCATAAAATCTGATGGGAGATGCCTTTAAGAGATTAGAACAAGAATTGCCATTGCGAATGTAGCCTTTTGCAAGATGAAAAACATACTGATCTAAAAGATATTAACTGAAATTAGAAAAAGAGTGTTGAAGTGCTACATAGAACCTGCACTTTTGTATGGGTGTGAAGCGTGGACAATGAGCAGACAAGCTGAAAAACATCTGATGGATGTGGAAATGTGGTTTCTGAGGAAAATGCAAAGAATACCATGGACAGACAGAAAAACCAATGAACAAGCCCTTCAAGAAACAAATGAAGATCGTAAACTTATTAGAGACATTAGACGTAGACAGTCAAAATGTTTTGGACATGTTATGAGAAGAAATGACTTGGAGAACTTGGTGACAACTGGCAAGATCGAAGAGAAGAGACCAAGGGGAAGACCGAGAAATAAATACCTGGATGGCTTGGCCACGTGGCATGGTCGAGACAGAAACACAGATCTGATCCACGACTCTGGTGATCGAGTGAGATGGCAGAACATGACCGCCCACGCTTATCGGCTGGCACACGATGGATGGATGGAGGCATTGTTTATGTTGACAACATTCATGTATTATTCCTATGTGAATGTAACATGCACAACTGATGAACGAAAGATGATTGATTGAAAGGGCTGAATGTAAGACAGGCCTGCATGCCCAATTTGTGACCCTTTGAAAATAAAGTTTGTTCGTTCGTTCACTCTGATAGATAGACCCCCTTTTCAGAGCTTAGAAGACCGGAACACCTGAGTGCATCAGACTTAACAGTTAAAACTTAGGTCTGGCAGACTGTATACACTTTTGTATGGATCTGAAATGTGGACGATGAGCAGACAAGCTGAAAAACATCTGATGGCTGTGAAAATGTGGTTTCTGAGGAGAATGCAAAGAATACCATGGACGGACAGAAAAACCAATGAACAAGTCCTTCAAGAAATAAATGAAGATCGTAAACTGATTAGAGAAATTAGACGTAGACAGTCAAATTGTTTTGGGTACGTTTATGAGAAGAAATAAACTAGAGAACTTGGTGACAACTGGCAAGATTGAGGGGAAAAGAACAAGGGGAAGGCAGAGAAGTAAGTATCTGGATGCTGTGACCACATGACATGATCGGGAAAAAAACACAGAGCTGATCCATGACTCTGGTGATCGTGTAAGATGGCGAAACATGAACCGCCCACGCTTACTGGCATAGCACATGACGATGATGATCACAGAGGACAAATGTTTATAAAGTAACATGATCATCTGTGCCACGTGACATGACACATGACGATGATGATCATAGAGGACAAATGTTTATAAAGTAACATGATCATCTGTGCCACGTGACATGACACATGACGATGATGATCATAGAGGACAAATGTTTATAAAGTAACATGATCATCTGTGCCACGTGACATGGCACATGATGATGATGATCAGAGATTTTGCACAAAATTTCGATTAGAATTTTTACACATCGTCTTCATACTAGAGCTCTAGCTGCTATGGTTGTAAATGCCTTACCGATCTCTAGGGTTGTAAATGCCTTACCGATCTCTAGTGTTGTAAATGCCTTACCGATCTCTAGGGTTGTAAATGCCTTACCGATCTCTAGGGTTGTAAATGCCTTACCGATCTCTAGGGTTGTAAATGCCTTACCGATCTCTAGGGTTGTAAATGCCTTACCGATCTCTAGTGTTGTAAATGCCTTACCGATCTCTAGGGTTGTAAATGCCTTACCGATCTCTAGGGTTGTAAATGCCTTACCGATCTCTAGGGTTGTAAATGCCTTACCGATCTCTAGGGTTGTAAATGCCTTACCGATCTCTAGGGTTGTAAATGCCTTACCGTTCTTGAGGAACATCTCTTGAGCTTATCTGTACTTGTGGCAATGAAGACCGAAGGAGGCTGCCCCGAGCTGATGAACGGCTCATGTCACCATGGATGTAACTTGTAGCCATTTCAGGCTCCTCCGGTGTTAGGGACTTCCGTGTAGCAGTTTCTCTTAATGATTTAGATGGTGAATGTCTTGAAGTATAAGAATAATCTGAATGAGCCAAGGAGCGTGAGGCAATTGAGAAGTCAGCTTGTGATGGGGAGTGACCCGGCATAGCAGACATTTCTGTCTGAAATGACGTATGCCTCTGAGATTCAGGGGTAGCTGCTTGATTTGCAGAATGCCTTGAAATTTCAGAAATGGTGCTCTGCCTTGGCTGCCTTGTCTCACTGTCCATGTGCTGAAGGCCACCTTGTGCGTCAGACAGAGGTGTCAATGCTTGTGAGTTTCTTGCTACATCCGGATGTAGTTCATCATAGAACTCAGGCTGCACTGAAGGAGACTTTGTTGAATATGATAGAGAAGGAGAAAATACTTGCACACGACTTTGCTGTGATGCTCTTGGCGTCTGGGGTAATATTGTTTGTTGTTGTCCTAATGCCGCAGAAGAATCAGCAGTGTATGATACATCAGGTGAAGGTGCTCTCATTGCAGAAAACTGTGATGCTCCAGGAGACAGAAGTGGTGCCTGTGGTTGTTCTGATACTGCAGAACCAGCTTGATATGATGGAGCTGGAGTAACTGCCCTGGATGGACCTTGCAATGATATTCCTGGAATCAGAGATGGAACCGGTGCCTGTTCTGATACTGAAGAAGGATACTCATGGACAGAACCAGCTGGGTATGATGGGGCTGGAGTAACTGCCCTGGATGGACCTTTTGATAATATTCCTGGAGTCAGAGATGGCACCGGTGCCTGTTCTGATACTGAAGAAGGATACCCATGTGCAGAACCAGCTGGATACATTGGAGCAGAAGATACTACCTGAGATGCACCAGTCGGTGATATTCTAACAGTTGAAGTAAACGTCTGTGGCTGTTCTGATACTGCAGAAGGATACCCATGAACAGAACCAGCTGGATGTGTTGAAGCTGGGGTACCTGCCCTGGATGGACCATGTGATACTATGCTTGGAGCCTGAGATGGCATTGGTGCCTGTTCTGATACTGAAGAAGGATAACCATGCACAGAACCAGCTGGGTGTGTTGAAGCTGGTGTACCCTCCCTAGATGGACCATGTGCTGGTATTCCTGGAGGCAGAGGTGCCATCGGTGCCTGTTCTGATACTGAAGAAGGATACCCATGTACAGAACCAGCTGGATACATTGGAGCAGAAGATACTACCTGATATGCACCAGTCGGTAATATTCTAACAGTTGAAGTAAACTTCTGTGGCTGTTCTAATACTGCAGAAGGATACTCGGGCACAGAACCAGCTGGATATGTTGAATCTGGGGTACCTGTCTTGGATGGACCCTGTGATAGTATTCCTGGAGCCTGAGGTGCCTGTTCTGATACTCCAGAAGGATACCCATGCATAGAACCAGCTGGGTGTGTTGAAGCTGGGGTACCTGCCCTGGATGGACCATGTGATGGTATTCCTTGAGTAAGCATTGGCATCTGTGGCTGTTCTGATACTGAAGAAGGATACCCATGTACAGAACCAGCTGGGTATGATGGGGCTGGAATACCTGCCCTGGATGGACCTTTTGATAATATTCCTGGAGTCAGAGATGGCACCGGTGCCTTTTCTGATACTGAAGAAGGATACCCATGTGCAGAACCAGCTGGATACATTGGGGCAGAAGATACTACCTGATATGCACCAGTCGGTGATATTCTAACAGTTGAAGTAAACGTCTGTGGCTGTTCTGATACTGCAGAAGGATACTCGGGCACAGAACCAGCTGGATATGTTGAATCTGGGGTACCTGTCTTGGATGGACCCTGTGATAATATTCCTGGAGCCTGAGGTGTCTGTTCTGATACTGCAGAAGGATACCCATGCACAGAACCAGCTGGGTGTGTTGAAGCTGGGGTACCTGCCATGGATGGACCATGTGATGGTATTCCTGGAGTAAGCACTGGCATCTGAGGCTGTTCTGATACTGAAGAAGGGTATCCGTGCACAGAACCAGCTGGAGGTGTTGGAGCAGAAGCTCCTACCTGAGACGAACCATGTGATGGTATACCTGGCGTCAGAGATGGCACCTGTGTCTGTTCTGATACTGAAGAAGGATACACATGTACAGAACTACCTGGATACATGGGAGCAGGTGACCCTGCTGGCCTTGAATGTTCTGATATTCCTGGAATCAGAGATGGCATCTGCGGGTGTTCTGATACTGAAGAAGGATAACCATGTACAGAGCCAGCTGGATACATTGGAGCAAAAGTACCTACACTAGATGGACCATGTGATAGTATACCTGGTGTCAGAGATGGCACCTGTGTCTGTTCTGATACGGAAGAAGGATACACATGTACAGAACTACCTGGATACATGGGAGCAGGTGACCCTGCTGGCCTTGAATGTTCTGATATTCCTGGAATCAGAGATGGCATCTGCGGGTGTTCTGATACTGAAGGGTATCCACGCATAGAACCAGTTGGATATATTGCAGTAGGTGAACCTAACCTAGATTTGCAATATTCTGGTATTCCATGAGTTGAAGGTAACACATGTGGCTGTACTGACACCACAGAAGGATATCCACGCACAGAAGCTGCATGATGTGTTGAACCAGCAGACGGCACACTTGCTGGGGGCCTAGAGTACTGTGGTCCTTCTGAGGAACTCCATCTTACTGAGGAAGTAGGACGTGTAGTAGGAATACCGTGCTGTGAAGATTGTGTGAATGCCCTAGGAGACTGTGCCTGATTGAACATGCTAGAGACCTTTGCTGAAGTTTGTGATGCTGCAGAAGCAAACTTTTGACGTGGCATACTTGTGTATGAACTAACCGGATACTCTGACTGCAGTTGTGACTGGACAGGTCTAGTATAAGAATGGACAGACATTTGTGACGGTTCTGGTGCAAACTGAGAATCCTCTCTTTGATATGGAGAATGCAGTGAGGCAGGTTGTCCAGAGGATCTTCTAGATCCTGTCTGAGAATATGTATAAGAAGCAGTTTTCCCAAATTGTTCAGATAAAACAGGTGATTTGCCGTATGCCAAGTCAGATCCCTGTAAATCAGTTTCATAGTAAGGACTCTGCCTCGGCAAACTGTGACTGACGTCTGCTGGTATGAAGTCTTCCCTTGCACTGAATTGGCCGGTACCTGGTGACAAATATGGCTGCTGCAAATATTGTTCATTAATTGACTGCTTCAACGATGCGGTTCTGTCTTCACTACTCTTATATAATGACTTTGGTGATGACTGTCTCCCAATCTGTCCTGAACCTTGCCATGGGCTGAGGGATCTTCTGTCCCTCTTTGGTGCGGACCCATTTATTACGGGAACCCGATGAGAAGACTGACTTGTTGAACGCCTACTGTGATGGGATTCAGACTTGAATGGGTAAACTGTTGATTTCCTGTGATGACATAGAAGAAAATGTATAGCATATTAACACACACTTATTTTGGTTTTCGTTTACCTGTATACTTTATTTCTTATGTTTCTTTATTGTCTCAAATTATTTTCTATTTCATATATGTTTACATATATTTTTACATTAGAAAAAAATAGAAACAAGTTTGGGGCCAAGAATTCTTAGATCACTGTAGGAATTTGATAATGGTATTAGTAGTTTTAGTACCTTCAAATTTAGTACTATTATATTAGCAATAGTATGGATTGTAGTATTTGTAGCAGTATTAACAACAGCAGGAACTGTAGCATTCTGGTAGTATTAACAACAGCAGAAATTGTAGTAATTGTAGTTGTATTAATAACAGCAAAGATTGTAGTACTTGCAGTAGTATTAACAACAGCAGAGATTGTAGTACTTGTAGTATTAATAACAGCAGAGATTGTAGTACTCAAGTCAGGTCTTAGTCAGATATGACTGAGCTACCGTAGGACAGTAGACGGTACTACCTGCTTTCTGTCAGCGCCGAATGTTGGGCGGCGCTTACCAAACCCGACACCCCACATTGTGCCAACGGCTTCGGGCGGAAGAGCGCAATTGGGAGGGTACTAGCGTTATCCTGGTGCGAGGAAATGCAACCCAAAGACAAAATAAGTCATGGCAGGGCAGACCAGGTCCTAAGCCTTGGTTGGCAGCTGGTCTAGGATCGAAGCTCCGACAGGCGGACAGTTAGAGCATTGCTTTGCTGATCCGGCAGCTTCTGCAGCTTGTCTTGTTCCAGATTATAGGTGTCAACCTTCCTCTGGAGTGAACTAGGCAGGCCGAGAGAGGGATCATGCTGCATGGGCAACACATGGTTTCTTTATTTTAGCCCAGGCTTTGTGCTATGGAGAGGCAATAACTCCATCCCTGGTCTTAACCGGTCTCGGAATCAAAGCGAGAGGCAACTGTTACGGGTTATAAGTCCTTGTCAGTTGGCGTAGACATGGGGCGCCACGCGTTGCCTCTGACGGTGGGAGACACCTACAGGTGTCACTGATCAGCTACCGCCCGCCTCAAGCTGGGCAGCCCCCAGCCAATTGGGTGCTGATCCGCCACAGCCTGCTTGCTTCAATGGGTGCTTGGGGCTAGGACAAAATCTGAATCGCAGGCTGTAAAACCAATGCACCAGGTACTAATAAAAAGAATAGAAACCTCAAGCTACGGCTTGCAACCTGGAATGTGAGAACCATGTGTCCAGGATTTTCCACTGACTTGACAAATATTGACGATGTGAGAAAAACGGCTGTGATTGATGCTGAACTCAATCGTCTTAACATTGATATTGCTGGCCTGCAGGAGACTCGCCTCGCCAAGGAAGGGTCACTCAGGGAAAACAATTACACCTTTTTTTGGAAGGGAAGAGGGCAGGCAGTGAAGAATTCGCTACTGGGAATGATTGATATCCCAGCTGGAGGTAATGAAAGATTATTATCACTGCGCTTGGCAACCTCTTGTGGATTTGCCACCATTCTCACTGCATATGCACCGACACTCGATTCCTCTGATGATGTGAAGGATTTGTTCTATGAGGAGTTAGACTCTGCAATCAAGGCAGTTCCAAAATCCGACTACATTTATATGCTCGGTGATTTCAATGCTCGTGTGGGCAAGGACTCGAGTTCATGGCCAGTGTGCCTTGGAAAATACAACATCGGTCGCATGAATGATAATGGGCAAAGGCTGCTGGATCATTGCACTAGAAATGACCTATGTATTACAAACTCCTTTTTTAAAACAAAAGAGATGCATAAGGTCACATGGAAACATCCAAGATCCAGCCATTGGCATTAGCTGGACTTCATTATCACACAGAGACAACATCTGAACCATACATCATTAACTCGAAGTTACCACAGTGCTGACTGTGATACAGATCATTCTTTGGTTGTTGCAAGGGTTAGACTGAGACCAAAGAGAATCTACACAGCTAAACACAAGTCTAGCCCCAGGATTAATATTACTAACACTAGCGATCCTGGAAAGTGCTTTGAATTTCAACAGCAACTTGAAGACGCTTTCAATGATACATCAGAAAGTTGTATAGTAAATGATAAATGGAGTAAACTTAAGGAAACTATTTATAAAACAGCGGTAGGGGTTTACGGCACTGTGGATCATAAGAGGCAGGACTGGTTTGCGGCAAACAGCCAGATACTGCAGCCCTTGATTGATAAAAAGAAGACAGCTCTCTTAAGAAACAAGGAAAGACCAACGCGTAACACTCTGAGTGAGCTGAAGCAAGCGAGGAAGGATGTACAAAAGGCTGCCAGGCAGTGTGCGAATGACTATTGGATCAAGTTATGTGAGTCCATTCAAATCGCAAGTGATAAGGGAAACATCAGAAGCATGTATGAAGGGATAAAGAAAGCCTGTGGTCCAATGATCAAAAGAAGTGCACCGCTGAAAACCTTGACTGGAGAAATCATCACTGATAAGAAACAGCAGATGGATAGATGGGTCGAGCACTATTTAGAACTTTACTCAAGTGAGACCAAGCTAGCGGATGATGCCCTCAACGCCATAGAGGCCCTGCCAACTCTTGACCACATGGACACACTTCCCACTATAACAGAAGTTAAGTGTGCTATAAAGGAGCTTGCATCTGGCAAGGCTCCAGGTAAGGATGGGATTCCAATAGAGGTAATCAGGAGTGGGCAAGACACACTCGCTCTACAGATCCACCAGCTAATAGAGCTATGCTGGCGAGAAGGACAAGTCCCACAGGATTTCAAAGATTCAAACATCATAACGCTGTATAAGAACAAGGGAGATCGGAGCGACTGTAACAACTATAGGGGTATCTCACTTCTGTGTATTGTTGGGAAAGTATTTGCCAGAATTGTCCTGCACAGACTTCAAGTCCTGGGAGATCAAGTCTACCCCGAATCACAGTGCGGCTTCCGTCAGAACCGGTCTACCATTGATATGATATTCTCATTGCGACAGATGCAAGAAAAATACCGGGAACAAAATCAGCCACTGTTTATTGCTTTCATCGACCTCACAAAGGCATTCGATTTGGTCAGTTGTGAGGGTCTGTTCAAAGCACTAAAGAAGATTGGCTGCCCACCAACTCTTCTGTCCATTGTGGAATCGTTCCACACAGGCATGAAGGGTATAATCAAGTTTGATGGCTCAACTTCAGAAGAATTTGAAATCAAGAGTGGAGTTAAGCAAGGTTGTGTACTAGCCCCCACCCTCTTTGGGATATACTTTTCACTTCTACTGAAATATGCCTTTCGTGATCAGGATGACGGTATATACATTCACTCACGCTCAGATGGTGGCCTCTATAATGCTCAGAGATTGAAGGCCAAGACCAAAATTAGCAGGGTACTAATCAGAGAGTTGCTTTTTGCGGATGATGCTGCGATTATGACCCACTCTGAGGAAGAATTACAACATCTACTATCTGCATTCTCCAATGCTTGTTCTGAATTTGGTTTAACAATTAACAAAAAGAAGACACAGATTATGTCACAAGGTGCACATGGTGTACCATCAATTTTTATTGACGACGCCGAACTGGAGATAGTAGACCATTTTACGTATCTAGGATCAGAGGTAAATAGCAAATTATCCCTCGATCAGGAAATCAACATCAGGATTGGCAAGGCAGCAACAACAATGAACATGTTAGCAAAAAGAGTCTGGGAGAACAGGAAGCTTACAGCCAAAACAAAAGTCCTCGTCTACCAAGCCTGTGTCCTTAGTACTCTTCTTTATGGCAGTGAAACCTGGACAACTTACTCACGCCAAGAGAAACGTTTAAACAGCTTTCATATGCGGTGTCTGCGAAGAATACTTGGTATTAAGTGGCAAGACAAAATCACAAATACTGAAGTATTGGAAAGATCAGGTTGTGTGACGGTGTATTCCATGCTCAGTCTTCGTAGACTTAGATGGATAGGACACGTTAGGAGGATGGATGATGGTAGAATACCAAAGGACATCTTTTTTGGTGAATTACAGACGGGTAGGAGATCTCAGGGTCGGCCTCTACTGCGATACAAAGATGTGTGTAAGCGGGACATGATTGATACAGGCATTGATAATGCACATTGGGAGCACGTCGCCGCTGAACGTGTTGCATGGAGGGCAACTATCAGAAATGGAATAAAGACAAAGGAGATAATGATTGCAGATAAAGCACACACAGAGCGTGAGAGACGTAAGATGGTGCAAAATAGTGGAAATGACCATGTTTTCACATGCACCTACTGTGGGCAAACATTTGCAGCAAGAATTGGCCTTACCAGCCACACTCGCCACCGTCATGGATCGTAGTTATTAAGCCTTTTTGAAGCACAATGTACCAAACTATCGTCTGTCAAGACGGAAAGGTGCCAATGTAATGTAAAAAAAAAAAATGTAGTACTTGTAGTATTAATAACAGCAGAGATTGTAGTACTTGT
Source organism: Cepaea hortensis (assembly GCA_963921405.1). NCBI lineage: Eukaryota > Metazoa > Mollusca > Gastropoda > Stylommatophora > Helicidae > Cepaea > Cepaea hortensis. The sequence goes on from OY992896.1 coordinate 53,495,618, forward strand.
AGTATTAATAACAGCACAGATTGTAGTATTTGTAGTAGTATTAATAACAGTAGACATTGTAGTACTTGTAGTAGTATTAATAACAGCAGAAATTGTAGTACTTGTAGTAGTATTAATAACAGCATAGATTGTAGTACTTGTAGTAGTATTAATAACAGCAGAGATTGTAGTACTTGTAGTAGTATTAATAACAGCAGACATTGTAGTACTTGTAGTAGTATTAATAACAGCAGACATTGTAGTATGTGTAGTGGTATTAATAATAGCAGACATTGTAGTATGTGTAGTAGTATTAATAACAGCAGACATTGTAGTACTTGTAGTAGTATTAATAATAGCAGATATTGTAGTACTTGTAGTAGTATTAATAACAGCAGACATTGTAGTATGTATAGTAGTATTAATAACAGCAGACATTGTAGTACTTATAGTAGTATTAATAACAGGAGGATTGTAGTACTTGTAGTAGTATTAATAACAGCATACATTGTAGTATGTGTAGTATTATTCATAACAGCAGACATTGTAGTACTTGTAGTAGTATTAATAACAGCAGGGATTGTAGTACTTGTAGTAGTATTAATAACAGCAGACATTGTAGTACTTGTAGTAGTATTAATAACAGCAGACATTGTAGTACGTGTAGTAGTATTAATAACAGCAGACATTGTAGTTCGTGTAGTAGTATTAATAACAGCAGGGATTGTAGTACTTGTAGTAGTATTAATAACAGCAGGGATTGTAGTACTTGTAGTAGTATTAATAACAGCAGACATTGTAGTACTTGTAGTAGTATTAATAACAGCAGACATTGTAGTACGTGTAGTAGTATTAATAACAGCAGACATTGTAGTTCGTGTAGTAGTATTAATAACAGCAGACATTGTAGTACTTGTAGTAGTATTAATAACAGCAGAGATTGTAGTACTTGTAGTAGTATTAAAAACAGCAGAGATTGTAGTACTTGTAGTAGTATTAATAACAGCAGAGATTGTAGTACTTGTAGTAGTATTAATAACAGCAGAGATTGTAGTACTTGTAGTAGTATTAACAACAGCAGATTGTAGTACTTGTAGTAGTATTAATAACATCAGATATAGTAGTACTTGTAGTAGTATTAATAACATCAGATATAGTAGTGCGTGTAGTAGTATTAATAACATCAGATATAGTAGTATGTGTAGTAGTATTAATAACAGCAGAGATTATAGTACGTGTAGTAGTATTAATAACATCAGATATAGTAGTACGTGAAGTAGTATTAATAACATCAGATATAGTAGTGCGTGTAGTAGTATTAATAACAGCAGAGATTATAGTACTTGTAGTAGTATTAGGAACAGCAGGGGTTGTAGTGTGTGTAGTAGTATTAATAACAGCAAAGATTATAGTACTTGTAGTAGTATTAGGAACAGCAGAGGTTGTAGTGTGTGTAGTAGTATTAATAACAGCAGAGATTATAGTACTTTTAGTAGTATTAGCAAAAGCAGTGATTGTGTTCCTTCAAGTAGTATTAGCACCATCAACAGTTGTGGTAATTCAAGAAGTAATAACAACAGTTGGGATGTTAGTACTAGCAGTAGTATTAGCAAACCTTTAAGTACTTCAAGTGGTATTAGCAACATTAAGGATTGTGGTGCTTCAAGTAATATTAGTTACATAAGTGACTGTAGTATTAGCATTGGCAACTGTAACGATTGTAACCTAGGGTTGGCAACATCAGTGTCTGTAGCACTTGCATTAGCAACAGAAGGGATTGTATTATTTCAAGTTGTATTAGTGACACCAGTGACTGTAGCATTAGCATTAGCAACTGTAGGGATTGTGGTGCTTCAAGTTGTTTTAGTTAACAACAGCGACTGTAGCACTATCATTGGCAACTGCAGGGACAGTAGCACTTCAAGTAGTATTAGCAACAGCAGGAATTGTATTACTTTAATATAGTGGTTCTCAACGTTTTTTGGCCCATGCCCCCCTTTACATGTTCAGAACGTCAACCCCCCCCCCCCCCCTTTAGAATTTCCTCCCTATAAATCCCCCCCCCCCAACCCTTACACAGTATACATAAAAATGGAAGCTAAATTTAATAACACATACTAGAACAAGTCTAGGAATCTACATAAAACATGATTTGCGGACTTCATTAGGGCGAGAAGTACAGAACTGTAAAATATAGAGGGAAAAACAATATCAAGTAACTGGTTCTTGTATTAATGCGATCTTGAAATAATCTTAATTTCCCCACTTGAAACCCTAACACCCCCCCCCCCCCATACCAACTCATGTCTTAACATAGCAAAAACAAAGATAATGCATACAGATAAAACTACTATGGAGAAAGAAATATACATTAATGGGGGAAAATTGGAGGTGGTGGAAAATTTTGAATATCTTGGGTCATTAATTACCAACAACGGTGACACAATGAAAGAAATTAAATAACGACTATCCATTGCTCTTCAAAGACTAAAACAACTGAATAAATTATGGAGTGGGACAGACAGAACTACAAAAATTAGATTTTTAAGAGCATGCATCTTTCCCATTGCAACATACGCCTGTGAGACATGGACACTTACTAAACAAGCCGAACAGCGCATAAACGCCTTTGAATATAAATGTTATAGACGAGTTCTAAGAATATCTTGGGTAAAGAAAAGAACAAATGCATCCATACTTCAAGAGTTGAATATTGAAGAAGGTTGGCTATTAAAGACGATAAAACAAAGAAAATTGAAATATTTTGGTCACTTGAAACATCACGAAAGTTTGGAGAGAACAATAATGGAAGGGTATATGCCTGGGAAGAGAGGAAGAGGAAGGCCAAAGAGAAAATGGGTGCAGGATGTGGCGGATGATCTCCAGATGGGTGTATCAGACGCGGGACATCTTGCTTATGATCGAGAGGTTTTCCGAAAGGTTGTTATGGGAGCGAGGTTCTGCAAAGGACATGCTACTGAATGAATGAATGAATGAATGTTACATTAATATTACTGAATGGTTCAGACATATGGAGAAAGACTAAACGAAATATGAATAAACTACAAAGCATTGATTAATATTGTACATTGATTAATATTGTACATTGATTAATATTGTACATTTATTAATTGGTGCCTGCACAGAATAATGGGACTAGAATCACAGATGTGGAGCTCATGGAGAGGAGTAAACAAAATCTAGCAAACTGAGAAGTGAAGGAAAGATGCTGGCACTGGATAGGACATATGGAATCATTAGTTAGCAGTATGACTCTTTGCTGGCTGTTGAACTAGGGGATGGACTGCGTGTGGGAATGTCCTGAGTGCAGTGATGTCTTGTCTTGTCTTAGCTCAACTCAACTCAACAACTCAATTTCAGATCGACAATATGGAGAGACATGGAACATATTCTAAGATATACAATGCCTTACTCATCCTTATTCTGTGCTCTATGATAAGGAAACCAAGTCAAAATCTCATCGCCACACATGGTGTATCTATAGTGCACCTGAAACTGACACGCACAGACATGGCGTGTCTATAGTGCACCTGAAACTGATATGCACAGACATGGCATATCTATAGTGCACCTGAAACTGACACGCACAGACATGGCGTATCTATAGTGCACCTGAAACTGACACGCACAAACATGGCATGTCTATAGTGCACCTGAAACTGATATGTACAGACATGGCGTATCTATAGTGCACCTGAAACTGATACGTATAGACATGGCGTATCTATAGTGCACCTGAAACTGATACGTATAGACATGGCGTATCTATAGTGCACCTGAAACTGATACGTATAGGCATGGCGTATCTATAGTGCACCTGAAACTGATACGTATAGACATGGTGTGTCTACAGGGCACCTGAAACTGATACGTATAGACATGGTGTGTCTACAGGGCACCTGAAACTGATACGTATAGACATGGTGTGTCTACAGGGCACCTGAGCCTGATACGTACAGACATGGTATGTCTATAGTGCACCTGAAACTGATATGTACAGACATGGCATGTCTATAGTGCACCTGAAACTGATATGTACAGACATGGCGTATCTATAGTGCACCTGAAACTGATATGTACAGACATGGCATGTCTATAGTGCACCTGAAACTGATATGTACAGACAGGGTGTATTCCATGGTAGAGGAGACCAGTGACTGGTACAGAAGATCAACCAGGCATTGCCAGATGTTGGTGGCCACCATTACTCTCATCATGTCTCAGTAATAACCTAGACTTGCCAATCAGCTCGGCGGTCATGGGTTCGAATCTGCACTGAAGCAGATTTTTAAAAAGTTGAATTGGGCTCTGTGGTTGACCCAGGCTAATACGTGTGCCAATAAATGCCTTGGGTAGTGACAACGGTCAAAATTATACTGACCACATCACCCGTCAAGTGCCAGTTGACATGATATTGACCACATCCCGTCAAGTGCCGTCAAGTGCCAGCACCATGTGTCGAGTACATATTAAGGTATGCTTTCCTACCTATCTGACTGCCTACCTGTCTACTTACCTACCTACCTACCTACCTACCAATGCCTGCCTACCTACCTGACTGCCTGCCTACCTGTATGCTGTCTACTTACCTACCTACCTGCCTGACTGCCTACCTAACTACTTAACTACCTGCCTACTTACCTACCTACTTACCTGCCTGCCTACTAACCTACCTAACTACCCACTTACCTACATACCTGCCAAACTACTTACCTACCTACTTACTTACCTGCATAGCTACCTACTTACCTTCATACATAGCTACCTACTTTTGTACCTACCTACTTACATACCTACTTACCTACCTACATACTTACCTACTTACTTACTTGCTAACCTACTTACTTACTACTTACCTGCCTACCTAATTACCTACTTACATAACTATCTACTCACCTACCTACCTATCTACTAACTACCTGCCTACTTACCTACCTGCCTACTAACCTACCTAACTACCCACTTACCTACATACCTGCCAAACTACTTACCTACCTACTTACATACCTGTATAGCTACCTACTTACCTTCATACATAGCTACCTACTTTTGTACCTACCTACTTACATACCTACCTACATACTTACCTACTTACTTACTTGCTAACCTACTTACTTACTACTTACCTGCCTACCTAATTACCTACTTACATAACTATCTACTCACCTACCTACCTATCTACTAACCTGACTACCTACATATTTACCTACCTACCTACTCACTTACCTACCTACTTACTTACCTACATACATACTTACCTACCTACACACTTACCTACCTACTCACTTACCTACATACCTATCTACCTACCTAAATACTTATCTACCTACCTACTTACCCACTAACTTACTAAAATCTAGGCTGGTCAGAGATGCCAACAGTTTCTTCAAAATTAACAACAATGTACGCATACAACTAAAGTAAAATATCTGACAAACCAGCTTATGTATGCCAACACACTTCTCTAATATTTACCTGTCCCATCTCAGGCTCTGCTCAGCAGGACGATCAATTTTCTTGTCAATGAACTGCTCTGGTATATCTTTCAGCTCCAGTTCGTCTTCAAAGTCACTTTCTTCATCGATGTCACCTTCGGTATCATCCATATGATGTGTCCTTGAAGCCTGTCGTTGTCGGCCACTGCTGCTCTCCACAGAGACAAATCAACAAGAATTCCACTCATTCATGGTTCTATATTTGGGAGCTAGGTTAGCATGGTGGCTAGACGCTCATCTTGGGACCTGGTGGTCAATAGTTCAACCCACATCAGTGTGGATTCAAATGTAAACAAATTGACCAGCTCTCCCAGGTTGACCCATCCTAAAATTGGTACCAAGAAATGTCTTAGGAAGCAAAAGCAGACGGCCTGATACTAACATCTCCAACCGAGTGCCTGACTGGTCTATTCAAATAACGAACGAACGAACAAAATTTATTTTCAAAGGGTAACAAATTGGGCACACAGGCCTGTCTTACATTCGGCCATTCCAATCATCTTTCGTTCATCAATAGTGCATGATACATTCACACAGGAAAAAGTATAGGTAATCACAAATGCTTTCCTTTCCAGGTGTATAGTGTAGCCTATAGGTATATCAAAAATATAGGTAATGTGCCTAAAATGTAAAAGGGACCTTTAATTAATTACTTACTTACTTGGGAGTGGCTGGCTGAGTGGCTAGAATGCCAGAATCTCCTTCGGGAGACCCAGGTTCGATTCCTCAGTAAGGTGTGGAGTTGTTTTTTTCTGTCGGGGGCAAAAAGAAACCTCTAACCTGCACAGTTTGGGTGACTACACTAACCAGGTGGCCTTAATTCCTCAGGTTCAAGACACCCCCCTCCCCGCCATACACCGCAAGGTACTGACTATATTATCAGTAAATGACAGGTTTTTTTTTATGACTTACAATTCTATATTTAGCAGCCTCTTTCTCCTCCTCCACCTCCTTCTTTTTTCTTCTTCTTTCTCCTCTTCCTCCTGCCGCTTCTTCTTCTGCCTTTCATCTCCCAATACAACACAGGCCCTCAAACTACTTAGCAACACTCATTGTAGGCTTATTGCTAAGTTGTGTTGCTAAGTTAGCTACTTAGCAACACTCATTGTAGGCTTGTTAAGGGGGCTGCGTGGTCTCGAGGTATGGTGTCCGCCTCGAGTGCCGGAGGTCCCGGGTTCAAGCCCCGGTGATGACCGGGATTTTTTCTCGTGGATTTGTAGTAATAAAATTTCCTCTGGTCTCTGGGTAGTGAGATCGGACGCCCGTGTGTATTGTTGTGCACATAAAAAATCCCTTGGCAGTTGGAAATCGAAAAAGAGTAGCCAAACGGCGCTGCCCGGGCAAAATTTCGAGCTAAAAATCTACCCAAAGTATTTCAGGATCCTCGCCGGTGCTACGGAGTTCGTGCACTGAGTTGAGTTTCTCGACTCAGGTTTGAGTTAGGAGAAGAACGGAGCACTTATGGGTTGCACCCGTGTGCCGTGATGTTGATCCATCGACTAAACTAAACTAAACTAAACTATTGTAGGCTTGTTCACCATTGGTTGGATTTGGCAGCTCAAGTTTTCTACAGAAGGAGTTGGCCAATCTCACACCAGCCTTCCTTAGTTGCCTCTTATGGCATACATGGTAGGTTACAATGTTGTTATTCTTTGCTTGCCTGGGCCCCGGTAAGATATAGGTGGAGTTTTAACAGATTTAGCGCAGCACAAAAGTAGGTTTGGACCCCCAAAAAATGGATGGTGGAAAATAGGAAGTAGGGGTATTTCACATTATGACTTAAAAGTTGTTAGTATGGAAGTAGACATGGTATATTAGATCTCAAATTAAAGAGGGATTATATAGGGAAAACTACTGTATGTAAGTCCATGGCAGATACAGAAAGTCACTTAAGACGATTAATCATCCCATGGCACTTAATCAGTAATTATTTAAAGATACATGTGTATTTTTAATGACTGTGGGGTTTTTGAAAATATTGCCGGTCCAAGTTTTGTATTCACCCTCTGTGGAGTTCATGCAACATAAAGGGTGAATACAAAACTTGGACCGCCAATATTTTCAAAAACTCCACATTCATTAAAAATACACCCTGCACATATCTGCCCACAGGGAGCCTTTTGTCACTTGCTTTCATTAACCAACCATCAGTGGCACAAGCACAACCACTAGTATAATATTGGAGTGTAGTCGTATTGAAATAAGTGTTGAAAGCATCATTTTGTTATTTCCTACAACAATAACTGCAACTACATGTGACCCTCCATACAAATGCTAGTTATTTGCATGTCCTAAACAGAACATTGCAGCCAACCACAGTATTTATTAGCTGTTTGTGATTTAAAAGGCAATTATTGCTCAGTGGTTTGCCAGTGCTTTCTGAACGGCAGATTCCTCATACCACTGGAATCAATGCAAAGCAGTTTGCTTCCAAATCATACTTGGCTGATTTCGAGCCTTAGATTTGGGAATTATGAAACTGCACATCTGACTATCCTCTAGGACACAGTGCAGATTACAGTATTACAGACAAGTATTAAAAAATACGAGAAAAAAAAACAGATCATCAAACAAGAACTCAGTTTCACAGGAAACTGATTATTAAAGCAAATAAAATTCAGGGAAACAAAATATTTTTGGACATCAAAAATAAAAAAAATAAATAAAATGTCAGAAAAAGATAATTATGTAGGGAAGTGTACTGGGTAAGCAAAGAAGAGGAAGACTACAACATAGATGGATTCAAGATGTGATGGATAATTTACACATGACAGTAGTACTGGCAGGGCTTCTGATTTATGACAAAGATACATTTTGAAGGACTAATACAGTGGCACATTTCTGCACAAGACAAGCCACTGCTTGATGGTGATGATGACCCTCCAGAAGAAACAATTTGTAACTCCTTTGGGGGTCATGACCCAAAGATTGGTAACAACTCCTTTAGAGTTGTATGACGATAAAGTCCGTGAAACATGCAGAGGAGACATGACCAACCCAGGTTAATCTCATCAGTCGGTTTATATGTGCTGGGCTGAATCATGACCTGGTTACATACTAATATCTCTCTCGGCAGATGGGAAGTTCCAGGGCCAGTCTCGTACAATCCCGCTGATATCTGAGCTTGGAGAGAAGAAGGAGAGCTCTGCCACACACACCATCTGGAGACAGTACATTGATACTGGGTCAGGAGAAAACTGTTCATGCCAGCCTCACCCCATCAGATGTCTGCCCCTTTCAGATCTCAGATGACATGACCGTCTGTGTATCAGATTTGACTGATTAAATGCCATGGGATGGTTAATTAACTTCCTGTATCTGACATAGACTTATATACTGTTGTTTTCCCTATGCAACCCCCTTTACTTTGATATATAATACAACATGTCTACTCCCATATTAACAGCTTTTAAGTCATAACTGTGACACACCCCTATTCCCATTTTCCACCATCCATTTGTGTTTGATCCAAACCTACTCTTTGTGTGGCACTCAATCTGTTAACAGTTAAAACAACAGTCTTCCTGAGGATTCACAACCAGTCAACCATCATCATCCTCGCTACCGTGTTTCCCGGAAAATAAGACCTACCCCGATAATAAACCCTGGCACCATTTTTCAGGATGCTTTTAATATAAGACCTACACCTAAAATAAGCCCTATTTAAGATCGTCAGCTAGAATGAGAGACTTGTTACCGAATGGCCAGTCTGAGTACAGACGCCACTGGTGCGCACTTGATAATGAACAGGTGTGGTTCATGATTCTTTCTTTCTTTTTTTTTTTTTCGTTCATCCGGAGTGTTTTTTCAGATGTGATTGCGGTGTGTCTGTTATGCGCCCTTGGGCCGAAACCCGTGGCCAACATATCGACTTAAGCGTGCTTTTTTGACCAGGTAGCATTCCTGGGAGACTCTCACTTTTGTGGTGCCGTCTACATCCATGCTGGCCAAGTCAGAACGGTCGAAGGCAACGGTCATCCCTCAAAGGAAGGCAGGGACAGTCCATAGCATTTTCCGCCATCCAAGGTTGCTTCCATAGTTGCAGGGCCGACACATAACGCCCTGGTTCTGGGCTAGCCGAGGGAATCGTCACGTCCTGCTCATGGCTGCTTTAAATCCTCACTTCAATATATTGGTCATTTCGTCTGCCCCGGGCCATTCCCGCACAAACCAGACAGGTTTGCAGACGGCATCCACTCAGCGAGTTTTCGGACATGTGCTTGTCGTTGCGCCCGTCAGAGCTGTTCCAGGCACGACAGACATTCGGAAAACTACCTAGTCAGAGCTGTTCCGAACAAGAGCGGCATTCGGAAACTAGGTAGTCAGAGCTGTTCCTAGCACGAGAGACATTCGGACGAGACATTTCACTCGGACGTAAATGCGTAGTGTCAATTTTTAGTTTGCCACCCGTAGGACGACACTTCCGGCTTCCGGCGGGCATTTTTTAATGAGGTTAGCCTTCCTCGGGTTTCGAGACTCTTGTTTCGGCTTCCACACAGCAAGCTTTCGCTTTGGGCTGCCACGTAATGAATTCGCAAGACAGGCGTTCCATTTCGTGTCAACGAGACAATTTTCCACCTTTGACTACACTCACTCCATGAGTGTGGTTACAGACTCTCGGACGTCTGCAAGACGTGCGAACGAGGTGTTATTCCACCTTTTGTACTCGCTCACGAGGTAGGCTACATGTGCTGCCGGCTCAGCACCTTACCTCCGTGCGTCTGTGGGCGAGTAACGGTCAGGCCCTTTCATCCGGGGATACCTCATATCCCCCAGCTAAGAGCCATCGGACGAATCTGCGCCGAGCATGTAACGTTCTCAGCACATCACAATTTTGATGTAGGTTTGTGTCGGCCAGGCTCTCACTTCCGAGAGTTTATGGCTTAGAGACGTTCAGCCATGCACCTCGGATGGGAGCCTTAGAGGTTATGCCCGAACTGAGATTTTGGGATCGGTTGCCTGATTTTGACTGCTATCCTCAGTCTTACCTGCAGAGCAGCAGGTTGTGTCTCTCTTAGTCTGGTCCCTATCCCACGAGCCGTCCGATATGTAGTTTTCACCCATCGGCAAGCACATGGGGTCGATGGGACACGCAAGCTCCCCCACCACGGCAAGGTGGAGACACATCGGGGGAGCCATCGACATTTGATAGGGCAGACATTTGAAAGATGCGTCGCCGGCACGTAAGGCCATGCGATCAGCACAAAGTTATCCAGAGTCACCAGTGGGAACGCCGCGCCCCGCGAAGGGCAACGACGATTGGTTTTGAACTAATAAAAGCGCTCTTTCCGCGAGGGTCGGAGCTTGGTAAGCATGTATTAGCTCTAGAATTGCCACAGTTATCCAAGTAGGATCGTGTCATCTAAGGAACCTCGACTGATTTAATGAGCCATTCGCGGTTTCACCGTGAGACAGTGTGAACTTAGACATGCATGGCTTAATCTTTGAGACAAGCATATGACTACTGGCAGGATCAACCAGATATCTATCGGACAGACGGACTATTCACGCACACGCAAGCCAAGAGTAGCATCGCTAAAGCGCGCCCTCCCGGTACAAGGTGATACATGCAAAACCACTGGACGCCTACCGACGAGCTTTCAAGCTACGCCGGCAGGACTAACCGAAAAAAAAAAAGCTATACCAGCTTACTGACTGCAGGCCCACTACTCATCGAGAGAGAGTGGGCGCTTATCGAGACTTTGTCGAACGGTCGTACAAATTTTGCTCTTTTGCCCGCTCAAACCACGACCCTGGCTGCACGATGCGGTTACATTCTTGAAACGCCTGCCTCGCTAACTCACGTTGGCTGGGAAGATCCCATTTTGGTGCACCTCACACAGCCATCCGAGACAACGAACGCTAGACGCGGAACTGATCTAGCGAACCAGACCAGCCCCACGTTCATGATTCAATATGTCACTCGTGTGAAGTAAAGTTACCAATGCACAACAAGCAGGCAACATGGACAAGAAATGCTCATTTAAGGAAAGCTTTATTGCTGGACATGAGAGACTGGGACCAATGGTTCTACAGGAAATGGAATCGCAAGAAATTCAGGCCGAAATTCAGGATTTGGAGAGTTATGACGATGTTCCAGAACTGTCTGTATTTGAATAAATGTAGAATTTTGTACATGAAGAAATGTAGATATTTGTATCTAAACAAATATATATATATATAAGACATCTCCCGAAAATAAGCCCTAGTGCATGTTTTAAAGATAAAATTAATATAAGACCCGGTCTTATTTTCGGGGAAACACAGTAATATGCCAAATGATGTGGGCATTCATGTTTCTCTAAAACTCTCAGTTCTTGGTGTTCTGCATCACTTCTATTGATGTTATTCCTTCATGCCACCATCTTAGAGCATCCAGTATCATCTCTATTGATATTATTCCTTCATGCCACCATCTTAGAGCATCCAGTATCATTTCTATTGATATTATTCCTTCAAGCCACCATCTTATGGCATCCAGTATCATTTCCTGCGATCTGCCTCTGCCTCTTCTGAATCAGTCATACTGAGGACATTACAGGCAAATATTGGTTTGAAGTGGCTTTCAGGTATGGTGCCCTCTTCTAACTCAAAAATAACAAAGTCTGAATGCGGCTGTGCACAATTCTTTGACAAAAGGAAACTTCACTATGGTATACTCTACCCACCCACCAACCTCTAGGTAGCAGATTGCATGCACATGCACGACACACTCATACATGCACTTGCTATGCTGTGAGCCCAAAGAATATAGATAACAAAATGTGTCACAGCCTTGGCATTCAACTCTTTTGCTACATCACGGGTTTATACACAGAAGACAAAAACAAAATGTTGCATGGTTTATTGTCTGGCATATTTAGATGCATCTCAACAGGTGCATACTGCAGAGTTATATTTCATATGATACTGTGTGGAGCATTTGTTATCCCCCATTCCACATTCAAAAAATATAAATGACTTATGTATTTTAAGTATTTCAGCCAAAGTATTACAAAATTATTCTTTTCATATGATACATAGCTCTGCAGTATGCAACTGACACGATGGAGCAAAATATGCCAGGCAATAAATTGTGGAACTTATTATGTGTGGCTTCTATGTTTACATTCACTAAAGAAATACATTGTTTTGAACATCACTGGTTCCTACATCTGTGGGGGCTGAATGATTTCACAGAGTTGGAAGCAACAAATCAGGCAGTAAGCAATGAAGACAGTGATTGCTTACAATGATCTGTATGGTGATGCTGAAGTGGATTCCTCATCACAAGCACACGAGTCTGTGGTGGTAGTGGTGTCTTCTAGAAGGTCAGACTCATTCCCATCAAAGCACCTCCTGCTTCTTGTCCTGTAGAGATTATTGAATACAAAGTGGCTTCTTTCAGGATACAAAGAAAGTTAGAGTTAATATACTTACTGCAGAGTAGTGGCTAGACACTTCCCTGCAAGCCCAGGGTCATGAGTTCAAATTCATATTGAGGCAGATTTTAAGCACTGACCTTGGCTCCCAGCTCAACCCTAGTCTAGAATGAGTACCAGGAAATCTCTTGGGAAGTGAAAGCGACTGGCGCGGTCTAAACTTAAAGTGATGTACTAAGAAACAAAGGTTGCTTGCCCTAGAAGATACTTAGAAGATACAGGGTGTATTTTTAATGACTGTGCAGTGTCTGAAAATATTGCCGGTCAAAATTTTATATTTACCTATTATGTTGCATGAACTTGACAGAGGGTGAATACAAAACTTGGACCGGCAATTTTTTCAAACACTGCTCAGTCATTAAAAATACACCCGATATTTGTATGTCACTATCATTTAATGTCAGGAAGAGAGCATTGAAATGTTATATAGAATCTGTTCTAATGTACAGCCGTGAAGATTGGAACATAAAGAATGTGATTTCTAGGATGAATGTTGCAAACATCTTGATCATTCACTGTAGTGTCTCTCCTGTATTAATATGTTGTGTTTTGTGTATTTGTTTGCTGGTGAAGGCTAGTCGCCACAACTTCCTATGCTGTGTACTATTTTATATTGTTTACACACATAAAGGAGCACATAAAATACATTTCCACAGCTTTACTGCAGTTCCACTTTTATTCATACTTGGACTGCCAAAGTAACTAATGAATGCCCGGAGAAGGCTAAATCAAAGATTATATACGAGGGGGGGGGGGGCCTTCAAATGGAAACCTTAAAAATGTGATAGAAATGACAATAACCATGCCATTGTCTTGTAACCTGTCAATGTTGTTGTTAAGGATGTCAAGAGTTATATGCACGTGACATCATGGTGAAGAAGAACATGGTGACATCATAAGGGCAGTTTAAAGATGGCCGCCCCAATTTTGACATGTACCAACCATGTTTTATTTTTAATCAGTAAAGGGGTGAAACCTATAGAAACTCATCAGCGAATGGAGTTAATTATGGTGATGCAAGCCTGTCAGTCCAGCAAGTGTATGAGTGGAGTAGGAAGTTTCAAAACGGCGTGACTTCTGTGAAAGACTTTTCAGTCAGATGAAGAACTACAGCAGTGGTGAATGAGTGGTTACACATCTGACCAAGAGCATTTTTTCTACGGGAATTCAAGCACTTTATCTGTGCTGGAGGACTTGCATTGAACGCAGTGGTGACTACATCAAAAAATGATACATTTGTTCTTTACTTTGTCAGAATATATTTAGCAAACAAAAAAAAAACCATTTAAGGTTTTCATTTGAAGCCCCGTCTTACAAATATAAGAATGTGACAAACAAAGCTCTTTGGTCAAGTAATGAGAAGAGTCATTAGAGAACATCATGATGACCAGAAAGATCAGCGGTAGAAGAAGCAGCGGTACACCAAAGAGAATTGATGCTGCTGGATAAACTGGGATGGTGGCATTGAGGAATACCCATGGAATTGATCCAGAACCTCAGGGAACATGATACGGGGAGATGCAAGAACATCTATGCCAGTTGGTAGGGCATGTTTTGAGATGATGCCACCACACAGTGTTGAGGCCGGGATTTTGCCTGTTGCTTCCAATACATAAAAATCCTTGCCTTACCAGAGATTAGATCTTAGGTTCTCTGATGTACAAGACTGGTATCCTAACCTTATGATCACCCGATGAAAGCATTAACATTAAAAATGAAAATAATCTATTAAAATTGCATCAAAATTGACAACTGTGACCAACAGTAACTCACCTCTGGTGTCTTGAAACTTTTGGCCTAGGTTTTTTGATTACAATGGGAGACTTGTAGCTCAAATCAGAGCCATCATCATCAACACAGCTGAGGTTGGTCTCTTGTGAAGAAAATAACAATGGGTCCCGCGAACCAGAAGAGTCACTGTTATCACATCTTGGCTGCATGTAGAATTTACAGTCCTCCGGCATCCTTGGCGTCAAAGGTGGTGTTGCTCTTCTGTGTCTGCATCTGTCTGGTGATGCTGACATTCTTATCTGTCTTGGTGAACAGTTGCAAATGTCACTTTTTTTAGGATCTGATGCATTTCTGTTTGTGCTTACATCTTCCATATTATTTGTTTCCACGTCTGGCTCTAGTTCTTGTATCTCAGTGTTAGACGATTGATAGTCTTTTGATTCAGAAATCACAGAAAGGGGGCTATTTATTATTTTGCTGAGTTTCTTCATGCCATGGTCAGATAACTCTGAGGTATTTTTTAAACCTGTTGACTCAGAGTTAGCTAGACTATTAGTTTCATACCTGCTGCAGATTTTGTCTACATCTCTTCTCACACGAGGTGGGGAAGTGGATGCACACATTTGTTTGCAGGACTGTGTATGCCTGCTCCCAGAGGGAGGAGGAGAAATACTTGCTATACGCCGTCGAACAACATCAGCACACTCCCTCGCCAACTGTCTTTGTCTTTCAATTTGCACTCTATTAATTTCAGCCATGCCACTGCGATTCTCACTCCTAATTCTCTCAAGGTTGTGTTTATCCATCGCCACACTTTTACCACTCAGTTCATTTTCATTCAAGCTTTTTCTACTCAACCTGAGCTGGTCACAAAACTGTTTGCATTGTCTGGAGTCGGTGATATAGTTCTCTATTTTCTTACTCTGACCATTTTTTCTTTTACTGGCTTTGTCACTGATGTCTTCCATACTCTTTCTCTTCCCTTCAGAATTCTGTCTACCAGATCTAGATGGCTTAATATCTCTTTGGCTGCCTCTTGTTTGGTAAGATTCACCAAGGTCTTTTTGGCTTGTTTTAGTTTTCGGGTATTCATATTGACTTATCCTAGCTTGTGCAGGCTGCTCTTGATTTATTTTAGCTTCCTCAACATGTCTGCTTATACTGGCTTCATTTTGCTTACTCAATCTTGTGGAATGAAGCTCTCCTTGATTAATTCTGGTTTGGCTATAATCTTGTGAAATTTTCTGAAGATTTTTGCTCATGCTGCTTTTAAAATCTGGAGAACTCATGCGTGCATCACCAAAACTCTGTGTAGTCATTCTCGGTTCATTAAAGCTACTTCTAATTGATTTCATTTCTTCTTGTGAAACATTCTGAAGATTTGTGCTCATTGCAAGATCAATTTGTTTACTCACTGTGCTTTTAAAATCTGGAGAACTCAGGCGTGCATCACTGAAATTTGGTCTACTCATTCTAGTTTCATTAAGGCTATTTCTACTTATTTTTACCTCATTGAGGCTTTGCTTGCTTACTTCTAGATCATTATGAACTATTCTGGGCTCATCAAGATCTTTCCTGCTCATCCTGCCACCATCAAATGTCTGCTGACTTAGCCTGTTGTCTATAAGACTTTGCCTGATCTCACTCTTCTGTGGACTCCCACTGGACCAGCCTGCACTCTGAACACTGCTAATATCCTTTGTGAAACTCTGCCTGCTTAAAGTATGTGAATCTTGCAAATCATTCTGTGCCTCTGACACCAACGAGCGCTCCCGAGCTGTGGGACTAAACGATGCCGAAGACAGGTGATCAGGAAGCTTAGACGACACTCTGGACCACTGTCTGGATGATGGCGACTCACTAATCAAACTTGAATACACATTAAACGTTTGTCTACTTGTCGGCTCTGACCTAGAAGCCTCGCCTGATTTATACGAAGACTGTATTGGACTGTTTCTGCTTTCACTGCGTTGCATACTCTCTGACTTGTTCTCTATGTAATCCTCTAGCACGCCGATGAGTTCATTTATTGTCTCCTCAGCTAATTTTTTTGACAGCAGTCGTTCTCTTGGTGAAGCACTCTTAACAGGGCTCACAGATCTCGTGGTGCGCAAGTAGCTTGTTTTAGGGGTGTCATGTATGGCAGCTGATTGCTCCGTGACTGGGGGACCCAACACTGTTTGCTGGTGGGATCTGCTGGATGTGCTGACTCTTCCTTCTGAATCAGCACTGTGCTGTCTTGATCGTCTGCTGGCTGTTCTGCTGTAATGATAAATGGAACAAATCAATTAAATTAAAAGTTAGTTGCATTTCCTTCATCGGATATTGCAGTTAACCCCAACATTTGTTGGCTATTTTTGGTCTCTTGGCATTTTTATGTTCAGTAGTAAACTGATCAGAGACATTAGACGTAGACAGTCACAATTTTTTGGGCATGTTATGAGAAGAAATGATTTGGAGAACTTGGTGACAACTGGTAAGATCGAGGGGAACAGACCAAGGGAAAGACCTAGAAACAAGTATCTGGATGGCTTGGCCTTGTGGCATGGTTGAGACAGAAACACGGAACTGATCCACGACTCTGTTGATCGAGTGATATGGCAGAACATGACCGCCCACGCTTACCGGCATGGCACATGATGGATGGATGGAGTTTGCTATTGCTTTTTTAATGACCGGCACTCATACCATTGTATGAAAACCAACACAAGGTGGTCTGCTGACAAATCGCCCGCAGATGAGTTTCGAACATGGTATGCAGGATTATGAATTGCGTCCATAACCCTTCACTACAGAGCTGGCTAAATAGATACAGATGGTAAAACAGATGTTTAGAATGGATTCCTGGAATCCATTCTTTGAAGGCACTCTCAACTGCATTGACAACAATCTTCTCAGCATCTATAAATCGCTGTCCATTCAGTGATGATTTGGGGTGTTGGAGTCAGATAACATCAGGTGGCGCCAGGGTGGATAACATGATGAGTCTTTTCAATGGATGGGTGGGTGGATGAATGGATGGATGCATGCATGCATGCATGTATATATTCACATCTGCTGAAATAATATTCATGAACACTCCAATGCAGTCTTTAGTTTGAATGACTTCTTCTTCTTCTGCATTCATCCGGAGTTTTTTTTTTTTTTTCACACGTGATTGCGTTGTGCCTGTTTACAGCAGAGCTGCGCTCTTGCACTGTTAGGCCGACACATCCGACTTCTGCAGCCATTTGTTGACCGGGTTAACCTTCCCGGGGTTTGAATGACTGATTCTGTCTTGTAAATTATGGTTGTATATGATGGTAATGATCTTGATGAATGAAACATTGTTGATGTATTCTGCTAATTTACTCATGAGCCAAAGTGACAAGTTTGTGTGTTGCAGACACAGCACTATCAGAGCTGAAAATATCTTTGGTTAAACAACAAAAACATGTCAAATGTAGTGTTTTGCTAGAGATGTCATCCTCAGAGACAATCTTGCTTCAGAAAACCCATGGCAACACTTTTTGAAGACCAAGTCTTTGAGTGGCACTGCACTTCCATGTTGTCTAGTTGGTCATGCATCGAAGTACACTTGTTCCGCAGTGAGACTCCGTCGTAATTTGGATGTGACATGTTTGAATCATGGTCATTAACTATAGCTTTAAATTTTCATGTCTAGTGCATCCTCTAGTCTCTACTTCCTTCTTCTCCTTCTATAAGCACCAAGCAATACATGTGTGTTAATTTATGAACTGTCTTAGTGGCCTCAAAGTGGTTTCCCAATTGATATTTTTGTGTAATACATGAGAAATGAAGAAAGGCAAGATTCTGTTGCAAGATATCACACCATAGGCATGACTGGGAGAGGAAAACATCAATAAGGAAAAGAACTCGCAGCTGCACCTCACGCAGCTTTGATCTACTGTATATCAAGTCCTGAGAAAAATGGAAGACAGCATGGCTGAATGGGTAAGAACACGCATTCTTGAACATCTGTTGTGCAGATGCCGAGGTAAGGGGTTCAACCCCTACACCGGACAGTTGGACTAAAATGTTGACTTCTCGTCCTTGACTTAGAGATGTAAATTAAAAGTGCCTCAGAAGTTGGAGTGGGTTTGCCTGATGGCGAGGGACACTGGTAATAGGGAAAGATAATCCACACGCAAAATTCAGAAGTAGTGTGTATGGTCTTCGCATGAGTTCAAAGCGAGCAAGCGAAAAATAAAACATTTCTGAGAATTTCATGAAAAGTGATGAAGTAGAGGCCTGGTGACCACATCCTGGCCCATTTTATGACAGGAACCGCGGTATTGCAGTGGTTAGATGCTTGTCTGCCAATCCGGCAATTTGACTACACATCAGGGTGGATTTTTAAAATTAATTGACCCAGCCTTTCAGGTCAACACATGCCTAGAATGTGTATCCATTCATCCATCATGTGCCATGCCGATAAGCGTGGGTGGTCATGATTCGCCATTTCACACGATCACCAGTCGTGGATCAGTTCAATGTTCTTGTCTTGACCATACCACGTGGCCAAGCCATCCTTGTATTTACTTCTCTGCCCTCCCCATGTTCTCTTCCCCTCGATCTTGCCAGTTGTCACCAAGTTCTCCAATTTATTTCTTCTCATAACATGCCCCAAAAATTGTGACAGTCTACATCTAATTTCTTTAATCAGTTTACAATTTTCATTTGTTTCTTGTAGGACTTGGTCATTGGTTTTTCTGACTGTCCGTGATATTCTTTGCATTCTCCTCAGAAACCACATTTCCACAGCCACCAGATGTTTTTCAGCTTGACTGATCGTCTTACTTACATTATATGTATATGGGTACCAGGAAATGTATTCGGAAGTAAAGGCGGCTGGCGTGATTCTGATCACATCACCCGCCCCGTGTGCAATATTTGATCACAATACACATCTGTATCATATGCCCATATGTGCATTAGGCATGTATAAGGGTCCTTTATTTAATTACTCATTTTATATGTCACTTCTCCCTTCTTACTCACATTATATGCCACTTCTCCCTTCTTACTCACTTCATATGTCACTTCTCCCTTCTTACTCATTTCATGTCACTTCTCCCTTCTTACTCATTTCATGTCACTTCTCCCTTCTTACTCATTTCATGTCACTTCTCCCTTCTTACTCATTTCATGTCACTTCTCCCTTCTTAATGTCACTTCTCCCTTCTTACTCATTTCATGTAACTTCTCCCTTCTTACTCATTTCATGTCACTTCTCCCTTCTTACTCATTTCATGTCACTTCTCCCTTCTTACTCATTTCATGTCACTTCTCCCTTCTTACTTATGGTATATGTCACTTCTCCCTTTTTACATACATTATATTCACTTCTTCCATGTTAGTCACTTCATATGTCAGCACTCCCTTCTTACATACATTATATGTCAGCACTCCCTTCTTACTTACATTATATGTCAGCACTCCCTTCTTACATACATTATATGTCAGCACTCCCTTCTTACATACATTATATGTCAGCACTCCCTTCTTACATACATTATATGTCAGCACTCCCTTCTTACATACATTATATGTCACTTCTCCCTTCTTACTTACATTATATGTCAGCACTCCCTTCTTACATACATTATATGTCAGCACTCCCTTCTTACATACATTATATGTCAGCACTCCCTTCTTACATACATTATGTCAGCACTCCCTTCTTACATACATTATATGTCAGCACTCCCTTCTTACATACATTATATGTCAGCACTCCCTTCTTACTTACATTATATGTCAGCACTCCCTTCTTACTTACATTATATGTCAGCACTCCCTTCTTACATACATTATATGTCACTTCTCCCTTCTTACATACATTATATGTCAGCACTCCCTTCTTACTTACATTATATGTCACCTCTCCCTTCTTACTTACATTATATGTCACTTCTCCTTTCTTACTTACATTATATGTCACTTCTCCCTTCTTACTTACATTATATGTCACTTCTCCCTTCTTACATACATTATATGTCACTTCTCCCTTCTTACTTACATTATATGTCACCTCTCCCTTCTTACTTACATTATATGTCACTTCTCCCTTCTTACTTACATTATATGTCACCTCTCCCTTCTTACATACATTATATGTCACCTCTCCCTTCTTACTTACATTATATGTCACTTCTCCTTTCTTACTTACATTATATGTCACTTCTCCCTTCTTACTTACATTATATGTCACCTCTCCCTTCTTACATACATTATATGTCACCTCTCCCTTCTTACTTACATTATATGTCACTTCTCCTTTCTTACTTACATTATATGTCACTTCTCCCTTCTTACTTACATTATATGTCACTTCTCCCTTCTTACATACATTATATGTCACTTCTCACATACATTATATGTCACCTCTCCCTTCTTACTCACATTATATGCCACTTCTCCCTTCTTACTCACTTCATATGTCACTTCTCCCTTCTTACTCATTTCATGTCACTTCTCCCTTCTTACTCATTTCATGTCACTTCTCCCTTCTTACTCATTTCATGTCACTTCTCCCTTCTTACTCATTTCATGTCACTTCTCCCTTCTTAATGTCACTTCTCCCTTCTTACTCATTTCATGTAACTTCTCCCTTCTTACTCATTTCATGTCACTTCTCCCTTCTTACTCATTTCATGTCACTTCTCCCTTCTTACTCATTTCATGTCACTTCTCCCTTCTTACTTATGGTATATGTCACTTCTCCCTTTTTACATACATTATATTCACTTCTTCCATGTTAGTCACTTCATATGTCAGCACTCCCTTCTTACATACATTATATGTCAGCACTCCCTTCTTACTTACATTATATGTCAGCACTCCCTTCTTACATACATTATATGTCAGCACTCCCTTCTTACATACATTATATGTCAGCACTCCCTTCTTACATACATTATATGTCAGCACTCCCTTCTTACATACATTATATGTCACTTCTCCCTTCTTACTTACATTATATGTCAGCACTCCCTTCTTACATACATTATATGTCAGCACTCCCTTCTTACATACATTATATGTCAGCACTCCCTTCTTACATACATTATGTCAGCACTCCCTTCTTACATACATTATATGTCAGCACTCCCTTCTTACATACATTATATGTCAGCACTCCCTTCTTACTTACATTATATGTCAGCACTCCCTTCTTACTTACATTATATGTCAGCACTCCCTTCTTACATACATTATATGTCACTTCTCCCTTCTTACATACATTATATGTCAGCACTCCCTTCTTACTTACATTATATGTCACCTCTCCCTTCTTACTTACATTATATGTCACTTCTCCTTTCTTACTTACATTATATGTCACTTCTCCCTTCTTACTTACATTATATGTCACTTCTCCCTTCTTACATACATTATATGTCACTTCTCCCTTCTTACTTACATTATATGTCACCTCTCCCTTCTTACTTACATTATATGTCACTTCTCCCTTCTTACTTACATTATATGTCACCTCTCCCTTCTTACATACATTATATGTCACCTCTCCCTTCTTACTTACATTATATGTCACTTCTCCTTTCTTACTTACATTATATGTCACTTCTCCCTTCTTACTTACATTATATGTCACCTCTCCCTTCTTACATACATTATATGTCACCTCTCCCTTCTTACTTACATTATATGTCACTTCTCCTTTCTTACTTACATTATATGTCACTTCTCCCTTCTTACTTACATTATATGTCACTTCTCCCTTCTTACATACATTATATGTCACTTCTCCCTTCTTACATACATTATATGTCACCTCTCCCTTCTTACTTACATTATATGTCACTTTTCCCTTCTTACTTACATTATATGTCACTTCTCCCTTCTTACATACATTATATGTCACTTCTCCCTTCTTACATACATTATATGTCACCTCTCCCTTCTTACTTACATTATATGTCACTTCTCCCTTCTTACTTACATTATATGTCACCTCTCCCTTCTTACTTACATTATATGTCCACCTCTCCCTTCTTACATACATTATATGTCACCTCTTACTTCTTACTTACATTATATGTCACCTCTCCCTTCTTACTTACATTATATGTCACTTCTCCCTTCTTACATACATTATATGTCACCTCTTCCTTCTTACTTACATTATATGTCACTTCTCCCTTCTTACTTACATTATATGTCACTTCTCCCTTCTTACATACATTATATGTCACTTCTCCCTTCTTACTTACATTATATGCCACTTCTCCCTTCTTACTTACATTATATGTCAATTCTCCCTTCTTACATACATTATATGTAACTTCTCCCTTACATTATATGTCACTTCTTCCTTACATTATATGTCACTTCTCCCTTCTTACTTACATTATATGTCAGCACTCCCTTCTTACTTACATTATATGTCACTTCTCCCTTCTTACATACATTATATGTCAGCACTCCCTTCTTACTTACATTATATGTCAGCACTCCCTTCTTACTTACATTATATGTCACTTCTCCCTTCTTACTTACATTATATGTCAGCACTCCCTTCTTACTTACATTATATGTCAGCACTCCCTTTTTTACATACATTATATGTCACTTCTCCCTTCTTACTTACATTATATGTCACTTCTCCCTTCTTACTTACATTATATGTCACTTTTCCCTTCTTACTTACATTATATGTCACTTCTCCCTTCTTACTTACATTATATGTCACTTCTCCCTTCTTACTTACATTATATGTCACTTCTCCCTTCTTACATACATTATATGTCACTTCTCCCTTCTTACATACATTATGTGTCACTTCTCCCTTCTTACTTACATTATATGTCACTTCTCCCTTCTTACATACATTATATGTCACTTATCCCTTCTTACTTACATTATATGTCACCTCTCCCTTCTTACTTACATTATATGTCACTTCTCCCTTCTTACTTACATTATATGTCACCTCTCCCTTCTTACATACAGTATATGTCACCTCTCCCTTCTTACTTACATTATATGTCACTTCTCCTTTCTTACTTACATTATATGTCACTTCTCCCTTCTTACTTACATTATATGTCACTTCTCCCTTCTTACATACATTATATGTCACTTCTCCCTTCTTACATACATTATATGTCAGCATTCCCTTCTTACATACATTATATGTCACTTCTCCCTTCTTACATACATTATATGTCACTTCTCCCTTCTTACATACATTATATGCCACTTCTCCCTTCTTACTTACATTATATGTTAGCACTCCCTTCTTACATACATTATATGTCACCTCTCCCTTCTTACATACATTATATGTTAGCACTCCCTTCTTACTTACATTATATGTCACTTCTCCCTTCTTACTTACATTATATGTCAGCACTCCCTTCTTACTTATATTATATGTCACTTCTCCCTTCTTACATACATTATATGTCATTTCTCCCTTCTTACTTACATTATATGTCAGCACTCCCTTCTTACTTACATTATATGTCACTTCTCCCTTCTTACATACATTATATGTCACTTCTCCCTTCTTACTTACATTATATGTCAGCACTACATTCTTACTTACATTATATGTCACTTCTCCCTTCTTACTTACATTATATGTCACTTCTCCCTTCTTACTTACATTATATGTCACTTCTCCCTTCTTACATACATTATATGTCACTTCTCCCTTCTTACATACATTATATGTCACTTCTCCCTTCTTACATACATTATATGTCACTTCTCCCTTCTTACTTACATTATATGTCAGCACTCTCTTCTTACTTACATTATATGTCACTTCTCCCTTCTTACTTACATTATATGTCAGCACTCCCTTCTTACTTACATTATATGTCACTTCTCCCTTCTTACATACAGTATATGTCACTTCTCCCTTCTTACTTACATTATACGTCACTTCTCCCTTCTTACTTACATTATATGTCAGCACTCCCTTCTTACTTACATTATATGTCACTTCTCCCTTCTTACTTACATTATATGTCAGCACTCCCTTCTTACTTACATTATATGTCAGCACTCCCTTCTTACTTACATTATATGTCACTTCTCCCTTCTTACATACATTATATGTCACTTCTCCCTTCTTACTTACATTATATGTCACTTCTCCCTTCTTACATTCATTATATGTCAGCACTCCCTTCTTACTTACATTATATGTCACTTCTCCCTTCTTACTTACATTATATGTCACTTCTCCCTTCTTACATACATTATATGTCACTTCTCCCTTCTTACATACATTATATGTCACTTCTCCCTTCTTACATACATTATATGTAGTTTCTCCCTTCTTACTTACATTATATGTCACTTCTCCTTTCTTAATTACATTATATGTCCTCTTCTACATACTCTACTTATCTACTTTCTCTCGTCTACATACGTCACCAAGTGCACTCTTTTCTGACACAGAAAACTCATAATGTACAGATAAAACACTCACATATCAGGCAGAGCATATTTCTACAGTGAACACAATGTTTTCACATGACAATTTGAATATTTATAACTACCTTGAAAATGAACTTGCTGATTTTGCCCGTCTAATATGATTCAATGACCTCTTTGCAACCGAGGATAAGTTTTCACGCTTTGATTTCCTGTGCCTCCTAAGGGTTGCTTCTGCATCACCCCTGACATCGCTGTAGTCTCTGCTGTGTCTCCGAGAGCTTAAACTGGCTGGTTCTGAACCACTCTTGACATCATTGTAGTTTCTGCTGTGTCTCCGAGAGCTTATAGTTGCAGCATCTAAATCTTTTTTGACATTAGTGCTGGCTCTGCAGCGTTTCCGGGAGCTTAAAGTAGCCGCATCGGAATCACCCTTGGCACCAGTGTAGTCTTTGTTATAGCTTCGGCTCCTGCGCCTGTTGGTAAGTGGCTGAATTAACTCATTTTTAACAATAAATAATTCTTTGTTCATCAAATATATTCTATTGAGTGTGTTGTGCCTGTTTAAAGAAGAGCTGTGATATTTTGACCAAAAGGTCAAAAAACGCAGTTTCTTCCTGGTATTTGTTAACTGGGTTAGCCTTTATGAGTAATCAATCAAATCTAGATATAAGCCCATTTATTTAATATATAATTAACCCATTGTAAAACAATCAATATCCATTACTAAATGTTGAGTATTAACTCCTTGTAGAATTAACCTATGTTATGACAATCAATATTCATTAGTAAATGTTGAGTATTGACTTCTTGAAAAAAATAACCCCTTTTTGACAATGAGTATCTGGTATTAAATGTTGAGTATTCCCTCAGTTGAATTAACCCATTTCATGACAATCAATATCTGACATTAAATATTGACTACAGACTCCCTGTAGAATTTACTCATTTTATGACAATCAATAACTGGTACTAGATGTTGAGTATTGACTCCTTGTAGAATTAACCCATTTGATTCCTAGTACAACACAATATTCCTACCAACTCTATGCTACCAATGCCAAACCTGGACAATGACAGAAAAAGAGAAAAGAAAAATCACAACAACAAAAATGAGATTCCTGAGAAGGATACTCAATGTATCAAGAAGAGATAAGATCAGAAATGAAGAAATCAGGACTAAAGTGGGGGTTGTAGCTGCACTAGATTTTATTAGAAGGCAGCATGTCAAATGGTTTGGCCATGCAAGCAGGTTACCATTCAACAGCATACCACAACAAGCAATGATGTACAGACCAGATGGAAACAGAGGAAGAGGCCGACCATGTAAACGATGGACGCAGGGAATAACAGAGTCCATGGGAATATTTATTCATGAAGCCCATAAGCGGGCACTCTTCCGCTGTTTATACTTCACCTCGACACCGCAAGGTATAAGAGGAACAAGATGAGATGAGAGATGAGATGAGATGAGATGTCTAGTACTAAATTAGCCCGGGAAGGTTAACCCGGTCAACAAATGCCAGCAGAAGTCTGATGTGTCGGCATAACGGCACAAGAACACAGCTCTGCTGTAAACAGGCACAACGCAATCACGTCCCAAATAAAAAAAAAAACTCCAGATGAACGCAGAAGAAGAAGAAGTACTAAATTAGTATTCTCCTTGCAGAATTAACCAGTTCTATGACAATCAATATCGGGTACTAAATATTGACTCCATGCATAATTAACCCATTTTATGACAATCAATATCGGGCACTAAATATTGACCCCATGGAGAATGAACCAATTTTATGACAATAAATATCGGGCAGTAGATATTGACCTCATGCAGAATGAACCCATTTTATGACAATCAATATCGGGCACTAAATATTGACCCCATGCAGAATGAACCCATTTTATGACAATCAATATCGGGCACTAAATATTGACTCCATAGAGAATGAACCCATTTTATGACAATAAATATTGGGCAGTAAATATTGACCTCATGCAGAATGAACTCATTTTATGACAATCAATATTGGGCACTAAATATTGACCCCAGGCAGAATGAACCCATTTTATGACAATCAATATCAGGTACTAAATACTGACTCCATGCAGAATGAACCATTTTATGACAATCAATATCGGTTACTAAATATTGACTCCATGCAAAATGAACCCATTTTATAACAATCAATATCGGGCACTAAATATTGACCCCATGCAGAATGAACCCATTTTATGACATTCAATACCGGGTACTAAATATTGACTCCATGCAGAATGAACCCATTTTATGACAATCAATATCGGGCACTAAATATTGACCCCATGCAGAATGAACCCATTTTATGACAATCAATACCGGGTACTAAATATTGACCCCATGCAGAATGAAATTAAACTAAAGGACTCTTTTTCCTGCCTCGAGGCATACTGGGCATTTGGTGCCAGTCACATATTTGTATTGACCAATCAACACTTGACAGGTCATATGGTCAACATAATTTTGGTGGCTTTTACTTCCCTAAACTTTTTCTTTTACCCAGTTTAGGCTTTGTCAACCTGGAAGCCCAAGTAAATTTAAAAAAAAAAAAAAAACACGCCTTGATGGGGAACATATGGCCACGGGACTGGCAGGCAAACATGCTAGTCACTGCGCCACCCATGACAATCAATACATGGCAGTAAGTGTTGAGTATAGGGTATATTTTTAATGACTGTGCAGTGTTTGAAAATATTGCCGGTCCAAGTTTTTTTAATTCACCCTCTGTAAAGTTCATGCAACAAAATAGGTAAATACAAAACTTCGACCGGCAATATTTTCAAACACTGAGCAGTCATTAAAAATACCATGGCAAAGGTAGCCTTTAGCAAGATGAAAAACATACTGACCAATAAAAAGATGTCAATTGAAAAGAGAAAAAGAGTGTTGAAGTTCTACATAGAACCTATACTTTTGTATGGATGTGAAGCGTGGACAATGAGCAGTCAAGCTGAAAAACATCTGATGGCTGTAGAAATGTGGTTTCTGAGGAGAATGCAAAGAATATCATGGGCAGACAGAAAAACCAATGACCAAGTATTACAGGAAATAAATGAAAATCGTAAATTGATTAGAGAAATTAGACGTAGACAGTCAACATTTTTTGGACATGTTATGAGAAGAAATGAATTGGAGAATTTGGTGACAACTGGCAAGATCAAAGGGAGCGGACCAAGGGGAAGACCAAGAAGTAAATACCTGGATGGCTTGGCCACATGGCATGGTCAAGACAGGAACACTGAGCTTATCCACGACTCTGGTGATTGAGTGAAATGGCAAGTCATGACCGCCCACGTTTTCAGGCATGGCACATGATGGATGGATGGATTATCTCCACCATGATAATGCTTGCCTGCTGGCCCATTAGTCGTGTGTTGGTGAATTTGTCAAACTGGGCTCCCAAGCCAAACTAGCCTGAAATGGGCACCAGGAAATGAATTCTTAACATGTGACCCTTGGGTCGGCAGGCAAGTGTGCCGGCACTGCGCTACCCCAGCTTCCTATTGGGTACACGGTGCTAGGCCCATATTTTTACAGACCGCCTGGTACTCTCATGATGATGCTGTCAATATCACGTCAGCCATCTTTACTTTCCAGAACTATTCCTGGTACCGATTTTAGACTGGGTTGAAAATTGGTTAAATTTGGTTAAAATCCCTGTCTCAAGAGGTGTTCAAACACTTAACCACTGGTCAGGCAAACGTGCTAGCCACAAAACTATTGTGGCTCCCTTGTTATAGAATGAAAGAAGGAAATTAAATATTTGACAGGAGTCTGTTGTCTGATAAGGGCATGGTCCAGAAAATTATATATTTAATCATAGTCAGTTGAATGGTATAGGCTGAATCAATGAACTTTATATATTTAACCATAGTTGCATGGTATAGGTTGAGTCAATGAAATTTATATATTTAACCATAGTCAGTTACATGGCCTAGGTTGAGTCAGTGAAATTTATATATTTAACCATAGTCATCTGCGTGGTATATGTTGAATCAAAGAAATGTATACATTTAACCATTGTCAGTTGCATGGTATAGGCTGGATGTAGAAAATTAGATATTTAACCATAATCAGTTGCCTGGTATAGGTAGAGTCAATGAAAGTTATATATTTAACCGTACTTGCATGGTATAGGTTGAGTCAAATTTATATGACTATGCTGAGATTCTTCTTATGTGATCTGTGAGCTGAGACTGGAAGACTTATTACACATCCTGATAAGAATACTCAATGTATCAAGGAAAGAGAAAATCAGAAATTATGAAATCAGGAATAAAGGGGGGGGGGTGGGGGGGGGGGTGTTAAAATAACGTTAGATTTAATTAAAAAACAGCAAGTCGCTTAAAAAAAAAAGATTTTAGAAAAAGATGTTAGATTTAATTTTTTTTTTTTTTAATTAGAAAAAGATGTTAGATTTAATTAAAAAACAGCAAGTTAAATGGTTCACCCATATAACTAGGCTACCAACTAACAGTATACCACAACAAGCAAAGATGTATGGACCAAATGAACCAGAAGAAGAAACCGACCATGTAAACAATGGAAAGATGGAATAATAATCCATGGAAATCTTGATATACGAAGCCCATAAACGGGTACTCTCCCGCTGTTTATGCTTCACCTCAACACCGCAAGGTGCCAGAGGAACGAGATGAGGTGAGATAAGATCCACATCATGAGATTAACCCTTGACAAAAAATGAATGGATCCTTGCAAAGGAAAGAATCCTTTTACATTCCTCAAGGTTCACTGGACACATCGTTTTAGATTGATATTTATAAAGACCAACAGACACTCCAGGGATGATGTGATCAATATCATACCAGCCACCTTTATATCCCAAGTCATTTCCTGGTACCCACTTTAGTTAGGTTGACTGGGGATCCCAAGTCAATTTTAAAAATCTGCCTTAATGAGAATTTGAACCAATAACCACCATGCTGGTAGGCAAGTGTCTAACCAGAACGCTACTGTAGCGGGCCCTTAACTTAAACCAAACCAAGCAAAGCAAACCTGTAGGTGGAAGTCCTGGTGCATGTGCTGTCATTAGAACTGTTTGATCTGTCTTCAAATTCCCTGTCTGAGGTGAAGTCCAGTGACAGGGAGATGGTCACCTGACTGTGTGACGACTGAGACTGGTAAGGTGGACATTGATTATCTGAGAATATTAGAGCAAATGTTAGCACTGAAAAATTATTCTTACTGGTTAGGTGATTATCTGAGACACAGAATATTAGAGCAGATGTTAGTGATGAAGAATTATTCTTACTGGTAAAGTGAACATTGGTTATCTGAGACACAGAACGTTACAGTAAATGTTAGGGCTGAAGAATCTGAGACACAGAATATGGAGCAGATGTTGGTGCTGAAGAATGATTCTACTGTCATGTCAGGTTGTGCATTGTGAAGACTGTTTGCAAGTTGTTTTTGTTTTGTTTCATTAACTTAACATCACCATCATGAAGCAGGTCCTTTGGAGAAGATCATTCTCCTCACAGCCCACCAAAAAGTATCTGGATCCCTTGCTAGTTCTCTAGCCTCGTGCATTGTCATGCCAAAGATATCTCTTATCTTCATGCTGGTTGATTCCTGCCATTTCTTCCTCTTTTTTTAAACATGTCATTCCATAAATTTAGTTTTATGAGAGCTCATTACTTAAATCAGAGGTAGACCCTTGCTATGAAATGCCTTTTGAGTGTAAAATGTTAGGTCATCACATACTCTTAGTTTCACATGCTTTGTGGCAGATCGGATACATGGTGCAATCGGCACTGGATGGGTGACGTGGCCAGTATAATTTCAGTGGCCTTTATTACCCAGGATATTTCCACGTGGCAATTTCAGACCAGGGAAACAGCAGTAGTACAATGTCTAGCATGTTTGCGTGATGGCAAATCCCCATCGATGCAGATTTTAAAAAAAACTTACCTGGGCTGCCAGGTAAACACAGCCTGAAACGGGAACTAAGAAATGTCCTTGGACGTACTGGCAAAAAAGCATGGCCACATCACTCATCGATAGTCAATTAGTTTATTAAAATACTTGACACCATATGCCTGATGAGTTGTAAGGCATGCAAAAAGGTTCTTTATTTTACTTCTTACTTATAAAATTCCCAGCATGCCACACGGCATGTTAAATGATCCTTTATTACTTTTATTTTAGGCTGGGTCAAACTGGCAACCCAGGTGAATTTTTTTTAAATCTGCTACAATGAGATTCGAATACATGACCAACAGGAAGTATTTTATACTAGGGGGCTCCAAATGAAAACCTTCAATTTTTTTTTGGTGGGGGGGGGGGGAAAGAAGGGTTAATATATTCTGAAAATCTAAAGAACAAATGTATCATTTTTCGATGTAGTCACCACTGCGTTCAATGCAAGTCCTCCAGTGTCAATAAAGTGCTGGATTCTTGTAGGAAAAAAATTTTCTTGGTCACTACTCGGTGTGCCTGACCCAGTCATGAACAGTCTGTCACAGAATACATGCCGTTTTGAAACTTCTTACTCCACTCACACACTTGCTGGACTGACAGGTATGGATTACCATACTGGACCTTCATTTGCCGATGAATTGCTATAGGTTTCACTGATAACAAAACAGATAACAGAACGCTGCTCCTCTTTGGTGCATGTTAAAAGTGGGGCAGCCATCTTTAAACTGTCCTTATGACATCACCGTGTTTGTCTGCACTGTGATGTCATGTGTTTAATACTTTTAACATCCTTAACAGCAATATTGACAGGTTACAAAGACAATGGCATGGTTATTGTCATTTCTATCAAATTTTTAAGGTTTTCATTTGAAGCCCCCTCATATAGTCATGAATTCATACATGCTGCTAGAGATTGCAAAATGTGGAGAAGAATTACTTCCCATGTCAGTAGGCAAGATACATGATGAAATATACATAATGTTTAGGTAGGCCTTTTTTATTTAAGACCTTTGTTGCTCTTCTTTCACCTTTGTATAGATACAGGGTGTATTTTTAATGACTGCAGTTTTTCAAGATATTGCCATTCCAAGTTTTGTATTTACCTATTATGTTGCATTGTGTTTGCATGAACTCCACAGTAGGAAAATACAAAACTTGGAGCGGCAATATTTTCAAAAACTGCGCAGTCATTAAAAATACACCCTATAAAAACAAGATTAATGTGTAGTAAATGACAGGTCATTTAATGACATGTATACCTTATATTAATAGGATATGGAAAAAAAAACAACCTTATATTGTTAAATGGTGCAGAATGGTGGACTATGAACAAACAGAAAAAAACACTATTACTGTTGAAACATGGATTTTTGTAAACATGAAGCGAATATGGAAAGGTCAAATTAGAAATAAATAAGTAATGAAAAGAGAATGCTAAACCAGATCAAGGTCAGACAACTAAAATATATGGGGCACTAAGGGACATAATGTGCTGCTAGAAACTATACGTGAGGGAAGGGTGGAAGATAAGTCTCGGCAGCAGCCTTCACATATTCTAGGCCACGATACATCCCAAACAGTTTTTAGAAATTTCTGAAAATTAGTACTTGTATTCATACCATCTGGAACCAGAGCCACGATGGTTTGAAAAATCACCAAGCTACTCATGAAGATTAAATCCAGATCCCTATTTTGACATGTAAATGCACTAACCATTTTGCCAGTGTGGATTATTTAAATGTACATGTGACTACGGGTTACGAATGCAGTGCACAATCCCATATACCACGTTCCAACCACAACTGTGGGCAATTTAGCTATAAAGCACCTTGCACTGATATTTCATACAATAGCATGAGTGCCGGTCGTTCAGAAAGCAATGGCAAACTACTAAACATAAACTTGCCAAGAAATCACAAATAGTTAAAAAATGCTTGGGTTGACTGTGACGTCCTGTACAAGATATGCAACTAACTGACTGACTGACTGACTGGCACCTTGCCATCTTGACAGAGGATAGTTTGTAGAATGGAGTTATACCTCTTCAAAACACAAAGCCTGGGCTGAATTTAGAGACCATGTGTTGCCCATGCAGCATGATCCTTCTCTCGGCCTGTCTAGTGTACTCCAGAAGAAAGATAAACCAATACGTCTGGAACAAGACAATCTGCAGAAGCTGCCAGATCAGCAAAGCAATGCTCTAACTGTCCATCTGTCGGAGCTTCAATTCTCCCAATTGCGCTCCTCCGCCTGAAGCCGTTGGCACAATGTCGGGTGTCAGGTTTGGTAAGCGTCGCCCAACTAACTAAATATTTACTAAAGCACCCTTTAGCTAAAAGAAGAGGGTGACACAATCTGAAATATGAAGCAAAAACCTGGTAGCAGTACTGACCTATTAATTTCAGGTCCTCGTATAAGGCATCAGAAGAGTCCTGTTTTGACCCGCTATTGTAGGGACTGCAGTATTCATAAGGTGGAGGACGTTCTGTCAAGCTAATGGCAAGGTGAAGATGGTTATTTCATACTTGAGATCATGATGATGATGGCAATTCATGAAAACCACAATTCATGTTCCATAAAATAAAATTGGAGAGACAGATGTACTTCTTAGGCAACAGACGACAATCCTAAGTCTGAGTTTCAGTGAATCTCAACATTTATTAGTAAGCTGCAAAACTTAACTTTTATGTTTTGTATCTAATTTTGCTTTCTCATCAGTTATAAATGTTATATATGTTTATATAAATATTTATCACATGCAATTCCTGAAGAAACATTCCATTAGTTTTCAAGTATGTGACCTTAAGTCTGTATTTTTTCCTCTTAATCAGCAACATTAGTATTGAAAATTTCTGTCCAGGTTCACAGCTGTTGATATTCTTCTTTACCCCTGGCTGTTGATCTACTTTGTACTGAACTACAGAAAGAAAAAAAAGATAATTCTTCTCTTCTTCAGCAGCATCAGTTTTGAAGATTTCTGTTGCAGTTGTGGACTTATTTTTTGGTTCTCCTTTATCCTCGGCTACTTTACACTGAACTACTGATGAAGATGATACTTAAGAGATGATCATTAAAACACATAAGTAAAAATAACTGATATTCAAACTGTAGACACAAAGCCAACTGGCTTAAAACTGATAAACTTTCTGTCTAGTTTTGTGATTGTCTTTTAGGAGGAGGGGAACAATGTTACTTTGGGCCAGCTGATCTATCTCATATTCTGTCTCCTAGCAAAGATCACTGACCGTCTGGAAGCATCACTGCAGTGCTCAAGCAAACAGCTGAGCTGACATATAAACTTCAGCACTCCTTTCATGTCCCGAGCAATTGCCAGCGTTTCCTGGTTTAAAAAAAAAAAACAGAGAGAGAGATGTTTAAGTTGCTGCCTAGTAAAACAATTGTCTATATATATGGATTTTTGTGAAAGCGATGTGTGAAGGGCAGGGTGCGTAAGAATTGCTATGAAATATGTACTTGTCAGTGTGAGGACTCTGTGGCGGGTCGCCAAGAGATGGTAGGTGAAATAACACTTAGGTACTAACTCAAAATCAGAGTTAGGAAGTGGCTGGGATCTGGAGGTGCAAATGTAGTTAATAGTTGCATAAAATTTACAGGATGTCACAGTCAACCCCAGCATATTTTTGGCTGTTTATGATTTCTTGGCAAGTTTACGTTCAGTAGTTTGCCATTGTTTTTTGAATTACCGGCACTCACTCCATTTTATAAAAACCCAACACAAGATGGTCTGTTACCAAATCGCCTGCAGCTGTGTTTCAAACGCGGTAAGTGGGGTTACGAATTGCATCCGTAACCCCTTTGCCACAGAGCCAGGTAAGTGTGGTGATTTTGTGATTAAAGTCTATTTTGCAGTTTGCACCAATGTCCTGTCATCTCTATATCATTACAGTTTATGTTGGTGTCTGTGGGTAGAATGTTGCATCAAGCCAGGTGATTCTGCTAGAAACATAGGTTCAGGACACCAGGGTTTCCTGTACTAAACACCGCCCAATAACCTTCAAAAATTCCCCATGATGTTGGTAGACAATCAGCACCCAAGTCTTGCATTCACTGTTTTAGGTTAGGTTCACACTAGCCGAGACCTCTCTTCAACTCCACAAGGGGCATCCTGGGTAGATAGCAGTCTGGCAAATTAAGAGAGGATCGACCATGGTCTACGCTGTGATGAAACCTACAGAAGACTACAAATATTGTGCAAGAGTCACAGCAATCCCCCATTATGATGGCAGACGAGCAGCACCCAAGTCTTGCATTCACTGCTTGGAGATCTCACGATCATAATCAGAATGAATGCATTGCTTGTCTACTGAGACAGAACTAAGTCTACACTAATCCCAAAGTCTTGAGTCATCATCATCATCATGTACATTGCAATGTGGTGCGGGCATTCATGTCTCTACACAGATCTCGAACCTTGGCATTCTGAATCAATTCTACTGAAGACATTCCTCACTGCCACCATCTTAGAGCATCAATTCTCTGATTGCCTCTGTCTATTCATGTCCATTCTACTGCTGATCTTTCCAGTCATCAGAATGTTCTCCAATGCCTCAATTATCAATGTACAACCAAGAGTGAACAACTCAAACCAGCGAGGCTCTAAAACAAAAACAATAACATCACTCTTAAAATATGTGCTTAGTTTTGCATTTATCTGGGTTCGAAGTTCAGGCTGGGGTGTATCATCTTATACAATTAATACAAGCTAAATACATAAAAAATACAGGCTTAAACGTTATTTTGTTGTCAGTTTATACAGTGTTATATTTTTATCAACAACAAAAAACAGTTTTCTCATTGTGAATGTAAATAGTACAGACACAAACAATAGGTTGCACAATGTATTGTCTGGAATTTTCCCCTGTATCTGCCCAGAAAAGACACAGCAAAATATGCCAGGAAATAAATTCTGTAATCTATAGTTTGTGTTTTCCCCATTTAAAAACAAACCTTATAAAATCTAGTAAAGAATCAAATCAAAATTAATAAAACATGCAACTGTTAATACAAAATGAGAATGCCTGACCTTGAGCCTACCCACACACTGCCATTCACATTTCTGTCTACACAGCAGAGCTTTCAGTTTCATTGTCAGTTCACACACTCGCTTTCTTTTCTCTGGTTCTGAGGCTGACTGGAAACAAATAGAGAAGGGTCATGGGTATCATTTATAAAATGAGTGTACAGCCTATCTGTTATTGTTTTTCCCCCATCAACATAACAATTAAAATGATGGTGGAAATCCTGAGATCATTAAATTGACTGACTCACAAATCATGAATGGAACTCTCTTTAGAGAAGCTAACAAGAGAGTGTGTTTTGGATATTCCTAGTTATACGACTGTTACATGTTCATTCAACAGTTTCCCCAACAAGTAAAGCCCATTACAATTATGGGGCAAATCTTAAGGTTGTGGTACTGATTTTCTCTCAAAGAACAAGAATGAAACAGACATTACATTGGAGCCATAGCGGCAGAAACAAATTGAGAAGCATGCAACATGGATATGTAGCAACTAGGGATGTAGCTAGCTTCTGTAATGAGAGTGAGTACAAGGATTACGTCGGATAAATTGGACACTAAAGAAGCAGGTGCAATGACAGAGGAAGCAACAGCACGGAGATCATATGATTGTCACTACAGAAGCAGGTGCAATGACAGAGGAAGCAACAGCACGGAGATCATATGATTGTCACTACAGAAGCAGGTGCAATGACAGAGGAATTGTGTAAGATGTCACAAAACGAAACACATAACAAGATAACCCTAGAATGGCAATGTATCATGATTCTGTCCAAATGGGAGGTCACATGTAGTGATATATTATCCTTTGGCATTGAATCGTTAAGACTTTAAAAAATATTTATGGCAGCAATGGTAACTGAAAGTGTGATTAGTACCAGCGTTCTATAGGGTGTATTTTTAATGACTGTGCAGTGTTTGAAAATATTGCCCGTCCAAGTTTTGTATACACCCTCTGTATAGTTCATGCAACATAATAGGTAAATACAACACTTGGACCGGCAATATTTTCAAACACTGTACAGTCATTAAAAATACACCCTGTATACTTTATATGAACTTGTTTTCATTTCAAAACATGTTCACAACAGCTCCAAGTGGCTAAAATATCTACAAAAAGTTCCTGTATCATTTCTGGAAATAAAAAGCAGTCAGCGCAGCATAGCCAAGTTGTGTTATCTACCTGGCGTGAATCTTTCCTTAGCTTGTCAATCAATTTGCACATGAGCTCAGCTTCAAAAGTAGCTTTAGCTGACCGTCTGTTCAGGGTTGTCACCAGAGTGGGGTTGATGTACTGATGCAGCTGGCTCTCCAACAGTAGCGCTTTTTTGTGTACATCTGAACAAAGATTGTATAACATTTTCAACAATATTTGTATATAAAGAGTGTTTCTAGGTAAGAGGACAGATTTCATTGTGTCTCATTTGATCCCATTTGGCTTGGTCTTTTTCAGACGACCTGTAGAAAAGGTTGCCCAGAGCTAAAAATTTGCAGCTCAAGCAATGACACCCAGTTGTATATAAAAAAAATGTGTTCTCGTGAATTGATTGACGGAGTCTGACAATAAACCAATGACCTTCAGAGCTGGAAGCCATTTTGCCATCCACAGAGTGAGAGAGAGAGAGAGAGAGAGAACATGGAAGAGAGAGAGGAAGACAGAGAGAAGACAGAGAGAAAGGAACAAAGTTGTGACAGAGAGAGAGAGAGAGAGAGGAAGAGAGAGTGGAAGAGATAGAGAGAAGAAGAGAGAGAGGGAGGAAGAGAGGAAGAGAGAGAGAATGAGAGAAAGAGAGAGAGAGTTAAGCACAGATCCAACAAATTAATTCACCATCACACACGATCACCAGTGTTTTACATAAACTCTTTGTCCCAAGTATACCATCTGGCCAAGCTATCCAGCTATTTAACTCTTTATTCTGCCCCTGCTCTTTCACCATCAAGTTTGCCAGCCATCATCAAGTTCTCAAGTGTATTTCTCCTCCCAATATTTCCAAAGAATCTTTACTGTCTATGAGCAATTTCTCTAACAGGCTTAGAGATATCAGCGGTTTCCTGAACTCCTGTTACACTAAACACCATACTGCCTGGTTTTTCAGTACTAAGCCAAATGCAGTCTTACATGGTTACTTTATACCAGGCTGAACACCACTACCCGGTTTCTCTATGCCAAGCCATACACTGTACTACCTAGTTACTCAATACCAAGCCAAACACTATTGTCTGGTTACCTTACACCAAACCAAACACCTTACAACCTGGTTACGGGTCAGAAGGGCCTGCGTGCCCAATTCTTAACCCTTTCAAAATAAAGATTTTTGTTCATTCGTTCGTTCATTCGTTCACTCGTTACTTGATACCAGTCAAATATTGTACTACCTGGTTATATTGCACATTTTTTTCTGAAGCAAACTGAAATGAAAAAAAAAGAGTTGGTGGATAGAAACAGTCCATCTGGTAGAGACACAAAACCACATCAGAGGCAAAAAATGACCCAGAGGGAGTCCTTCTACCATAATTGTTTACTGAGGCTTGATTTTGGACACAAGTGCAGTTGCAGAAGAGAAGGACATATGAGGGGAGAAATCCACAGTGTTTCTGACCAGAATTATCAGCATCTACAATTGGTGATTTTTGTGAACGAGGACAGAGCATCTATATTAGTTCTCTGAGTGCTATGATGTTGATTCTATATATTATAAGAGCTGTTATATATTAACTACCAACTATTAAATGTATTCCATCATGTAGAGAGCCACTAACATACGGCAAAATGCTTGGTAAAGACTTGAGTTAGAGAAGTACTCTTTGCAAAGTGCTGTTACATGTCAGATAATCTTTCTAAAAAGCTGTTATGTGGGGAAATAATCTTTGCAAAGTATTGCTATTTGCAGAAATAATCCTTGTAAAGAGTGTTAAATGAGGACATAATCCTTGCAAAGACCTTTTATGTGGGAAAATAACCTTTGCAACGATCAGTTACATGAGGAAACAATCTTTGCAAAGAGCTGTTTATGTAACATTCATATTGCCTACTAATGACTGCTAACATTTTCTGTACATGATACACAATCATACACAGTCACACAGAAATCACTACTTGCAATGCACCAATCTCAAAATGTGCTATTTGTTATAATAAAATCAATGAATTCAATTACTGAGCAATCTGATTTATTAACAAATGGTTGATTGATTGATACACACCAAGCAAACTTCGCTTGATATCCCTTAATCTTCGAAGAGCTTCACAGAGATCCAAATATCTGTCCAAACTGCGTAGCTCTTGTATGTTTAGCAGGATCAGGCTGAGCAAGGGGCAGGTACTCTGGGCAATGTAAGGTAAGCCTGTGACGTTAAGCGTAAATTTAATTTAGTATTTTCCCCAAGCAAGAACTACTATCATATGAAACTATTACCAAACAAAGAGATCAATCAATCAACCACTTACATGTACAAGTAAGTCACATAAAAAGTGTGTTCACTTCTATAAATTTGAACACTTTTTTAAATACTATGATGTGTAAATTAAATTTATCATTGTCCTTGAAGCAAGAACTACCAATTAAGCCAAACAAAAACTATGAAGAAGTACAGAAATGAATCAATTAATCAACTATTTTACAATGTTCAAACACTTCACAAAGATTGTACTGAAATAAATGATCATGCCACAAAGGGCGAAGCAGACCACACTCTAGCTCAAGCAGACCTGGTTTGTCTCAAAGTGTTGACTGTTTGCATTTTTACAAAATATGACAAAGGTTGGTATACTCTACCCTGACATTGGATCAGATGTCTAGTATTCTTGGGTGTAAAACTCAGAGGAACATGTTCAAAGTCCTTTAGCAGTTGGAATTGAAAAAGGCAGCCCTAATAGGCAACTGCTCTGGCTGTCATCTGCCATCATCTACTACCTATAGTACCTTGCAGTGTAGGGCAGGGGGGTCTTGAGCCTGAGGAATTAAGGCCGCCTGGCTAGTGCAGTCACCGCGAACTGTGCAGATTAGGATTTTCTATTTTTGCCCCAGACAGGAAACAAAATCCACACCTTACTGAGGATTTGAACCTGGGTCTCCCGGAGGAGAAGCCGGAGGTCTTATTCTAAATTAGAAAAGCTATCAATAAATGGAATGGTATGGGTGTCGGTAGTTCAGAAAGCAATGGCAAACCACTGAACATAAACTTGCCAAGACATCAACAACAGCAAAAAAAGCTGGTGTTGACTGCAAACGTCATGTAAAGGATATGCAACTTTAAAAAGAAAAGTTAGTGCATGTGTGATCCTGCAATACACACATTTATATCCTTGCCAAAGTTTGTGCACTGTGGTGAGATTCTCTTTATCTGATCTATGAGGAGACTGAAGCACTTATGATATCTGTGCAATGAAAGTGATTCTTTACACACAAAACCAAATAATCAGGCATAGGCCTATCAGCATGGTCATGATTCAGCTGAGCACATAAGGACTGGCCGGGATTAGGCCTGTGTTGGTGATTTCTCCACAGGTTTTAGAGATATCATTGTCAACAGACTATCAGGGGACACCCTACATTGATAGGACAAGACAGTTTTAAAATACAGAAAAATAAAATCTACAGTTCACAAATTGTTTACCTCAAAGTACCCTTTCTTTTTAGCTTTTTGCAACTGAAAAGAGTTTATTATGTGGACGATGGAGAACTCTGATTGTTATCATTTTACTCTTCAGTTATTCTCATTTATTTTGATGATGAAGACATGGTTGAAGCTCTTACAGGAGTGTGCATTGTTCCCAACGATAAGTACTGTTCAAAGCTAATAGTTATTGTTGACGGCAATTTCTCATAGGAGGAATGAGCTTTGTGTTGTGAACTGGTGTTTCCTTTCCCTCATAATTTTTGCATAACATGAAATACTATTTAGTATTACATTCACCCTGGAGCTTCTTTTAAAATGTTGATCAATTCTCTCAGAAGCTACCATCCCATCCCCATTTCTATATATTTGACAGCTTCTTCCAATTCCTTGGTTGTATTTTCTCTAGGGATGGCAAGATTATCATCAGAATGAAACTCATCTTCACAAAGCATCCTTCTTTGCTCTTCAAGCAGACGATTGTCTGTCATAGCCTCATAATGACAGACAGGAAATTCTTCCATATCTACAGGCTCAGCTCTTAATTCTAGTTCTCGGCTCATTTCCATAACATGTGCAGCGACTTCCTCCACTGAACTTTTTAAGCCATCATAGTCTTCCATAAAAGGAATCAGCTGCTTCCAAGAAGTTTTCAATTTTATTTCTGTAACTTCCCGCCAGCTTTTATACAATCCAAAATTAATCCAATCAGAGCTCTAAGGTGATTATAATCATTGTTTGCCAGGAGTAAAAACTGGAAAGGAATGTTATTTTCCTTGCAGTAATTCTCAACTACTGGTTTAAAGTAAACTTATGAACCAATAAGAGAAAAGGCTGGTTGCCATAAAAGCTTAGAACTGTATTCATAAATAAACTGGAAAACTAGATGTCACAAAGCTCTGTATGGTTGTTGGATTTTTGAAGAGATACATCAACATTTGTTTTAACTTGCAGTCTCCTGCTGCATTTGCTCCCAGCAAATTGTAAACCTGTATATTTTTGGCTTAGGAGGTACACTTTGGCTTCTCTTTAGCATGATAAGTTCCATTTGGCATCTTTCTTAAGTATGGGAAAGCTGTATCACGCAGAAAATCTGCTGCTCACTATATCCACCAACATCGATTTCAGAAAACTTATACAATAAATGTCTATAGCTGCTGCATCGGCACTGGCTAATTCACCCAGTACATTTATATTGTGGAGAAGGCTCCTTTCTCTGCACCTACTAAACCGCCGGTTTTAACCAGCCTCTGCTAGCTTCCTTGCCTCTCTCAGCTTCCATGGCTATGAAGAGCCTTGTGGAAGATGTCTTGGGTCAAATGTGCGTTATTCCTTCACTTATCCTTAATCCACACCAATAACAGCTTTTCCATGTCAGTTATGACTGTCACGTTTTATTATAACTTTGGTATTCAGTGGTGTGACATTTTTCATTTCTACTTTCTCTTTACGGTTCACAATCACAACTGTACTGACAATATTGGCGGCTAAACCCAGTTTGCGACCTATTTATTTATTGACAAACCTTGTTCGCTGAGCTTGATCATCTCCGATTAATTTGGCATTCAAAGTAAGAGACTTGCGGTTCTTTTTTTCTTTTAAATGCTAAACCACTAAAATACTAATGACAAATGAGCTTTGATGCCATTGTGCAGAGTGCAAAAAAGTGCAAAAATAGTCTACGTAACAGATTAATACACTTGCAATAAACTTGGCGAGTTAGAGAAGTTGCATGAATACAGAGATATGCACAGCTCAAACATGCCGTATAGTAAACCACAAAGAATTATATGTCTCCCAACGCCTTTCGCGAGCGTCGTTACTGAGCGCGTCTTGGCGAAAAATCCGAAAAGAGGAACGGCGCCAATGCACTATTGATATAAAATTATATTCGTGTCTTGGCTTCGCTTTCGATTACTTCGTTTATATGAAGGTTTAATTTGTGGTGATACCCAATGATGGATAAGACAATAAAGTGCCGCGGGAGGAAAATACACACAGGTAGACTATATATAGT
Organism: Cepaea hortensis; assembly: GCA_963921405.1. Lineage (NCBI taxonomy): Eukaryota > Metazoa > Mollusca > Gastropoda > Stylommatophora > Helicidae > Cepaea > Cepaea hortensis. Next base: position 53,538,330 of record OY992896.1, read on the forward strand.
TATAGTAGTATTACTTACTACGTTAGCACAAGACCATTGTCATGTTGAGTCACTAATAAGTAGAGTCATATCAAATGGGATATGGGGTTAATAATATAATGACTTAATGTGCTCGTCTGACAACGCAATGATGGTGTGTTCGACCGCAAAGTGGAACATCCCCCACCCCCACCAAGCGGTTCTGAGAGAGATCCAAACTCATGACATAGGCACTAAAGACCTGGGACAGTAAAAAGAAAAAAGTAAGCAGTGTAGTGCTGATCATAATGGCTATTGGCTATTTTGTGGAAACTCAACAAAAGAAAGGCACCTACATATACATCTGTATGTTTAATTTTCTTGAGATGAACAGTAATTAATAGTTTGCGTTCGTTCGTCTCATTAGCTCTAAGGTTATCATCATCATCAACAAGTGCCCTGCCAGCTGGCGTAGGCGTCCATGTCTCTCCACAGATCTCGGTCTTTGGTGTTCTGGATCAACTCTGCTGATGATATTCCTCCACGCCACCGTCTCAATCCATCCAGCATCATTTCTCTTGGTCTGCCTCTTCCTCTCTTCCTCTCGATCTTTCCAGTTGTCACGATGTTCTTCAATGTATCTCTTCTCATCACATGACCAAAAAAGTTTTTTTATCTCTTTCTTCTAAGGTTGTATATAGTATATAGTTCATGACGTGTGGCGTTAGTGATCATGTCTGTCCATAACCCCCTGTCTTGTGTGCTGCTAATCACTACTGATACTGAACTGATGCAGGAAACAATATAATAAGCATAACATCGTACATCGAATTTATAGACATAACTACAGATACAAGCATACAATCAAAACAGATTTGGATATAGCGCCAGGAAAAGACTTGGCAAACGACAATCAGGCAACTTGAAGCGTAATCTAAACATATATGGGTAATTATTTGGCAACACACCTGGCCTTGGAACCAAAGATTATTCCCGCCCCCACCCCCACCCCCAGACTAGACAATATAGACATATATAGGCACACACACACACACACACACACACACACACACACACACACATCCAAGACGTACTTACCATACAAAGGCTGCTTGTCAATTTCCAGAGCATTAGTGTTTCTCTGCAGATGGCCAGGCTGAATGCATGTGGGTTCAAACTGGGCTAACCTTTCTGGACTAGACAGGTCACATGACAACAGAGAACATAGACTGGAGGGAACGTTGGCCGTGTCACCTTCGACCCTGAGTCTAAACACTTGCTGGCCCACCAAACTCTCAAAACGACTCCAAAGCAGTCTAAAGAGTGGACAGAGAATACAAGTAAATAGCTGAAACCGCGGGATCCGCGTTGGCGCAGTGATATCAGGCGTTTTTACCCGTCCGGTGGTCATAGATTTGAATTTGCATCGAGGCGTTTTCATAATTGACCTTGGCACCCAGATCGACCAATTCTAAAACGAGTACCGGAAATGTTGTAGGTAGTAAAGGCGGCCGGCGAGATATTACCATAACTCCCATCGAGTGCCGATTCATTCATTCATTCAGTAGCATGTCCTTTGCAGAACCTCGCTCCCATAACAACCTTCCGGAAAACTTTTCGATCACAAGCAAGATGTCCCGCGTCTGATACACCCATCGGGAGATCATCCGCCACATCCTGCACCCATCTTCTCTTTGGCCTTCCTCTTCCTCTCTTCCCAGGCATATACCCTTCCATTATTGTTCTCTCCAAACTGTCGTGACGTTTCAAGTGACCAAAATACTTCAATTTTCTTTGTTTTATCGTCTTTAATAGCCATCCCTCCTCAATATTCAACTCTTGAAGTATGGATGCATTTGTTCTTTTCTTTACCCAAGATATTCTTAGAACTCGTCTATAACATTTATATTCAAAGGCATGTATGCGCTGTTCAGCTTGTTTAGTAAGTGTCCATGTCTCACAGGCGTATGTTGCAATGGGAAAGATGCATGCTCTTAAAAATCTAATTTTTGTAGTTCTGTCTGTCCCACACCATAATTTATTCATCTGTTTTAGTCTTTGAAGAGCAATGGATAGTCGCCGTTTAATTTCTTTCATTGTGTCACCATTATTCGTAATCAATGACCCAAGATATTCAAAATTTTCCACCACCTCCAATTTTCTCCCATTAATGTATATTTCTTTCTCCATAGTAGTTTTATCTGTATGCATTATCTTAGTTTTTGCTATGTTAAGATATAAGTTGTGATTTTCACTATTCAATTGTGTTGAGGCTATTAGGTTTTCTATGCCATTCTGTGTTGTGGATAGTAATACTGTATCATCAGCATATCGAATCTCTGGTATGTCATGACCGCCGATATTTAGGGCATCATATGGCTCCCTGTTTATATCATCTCTTACATTTCTCATTATATTTTCGGCGTACAGGTTAAACAAATAGGGTGACAGCACGCAGCCCTGACGGACTCCTTGCTTGATGTCAAACCAATCTGATGTCTCGCCATCTATTCTAACTGCTGCTTGTTGGTCTAGATATAGCATTTTTATGAGATGTACTACATGTGAAGGAAAGCCCATATTCCTCATGATTTCCCAAAGTTTCTGATGCTGTACACAGTCAAATGCCTTTGAATAATCCACAAAACATGAGAATAGGTTTACATTAAATTCTCTGCACTTCTCTATTTTTAAACGCATGTTGAATATGTGATCTCTTGTTCCTCTTCCTTGTCTAAATCCAGCTTGAACTACGTTAATCTCTTCTTCCATTTTCTTACTAAGTCTTCGCATTATGACTTTTAGTAGAATTTTACTTGCATGACTTAACAGGGCAACAGTTCTATAGTTGGTGCATAATTTCAGGTTGCCCTTTTTTGGTATTGGAATGAAGATAGTTCTCTTCCAATCTTTTGGCCATATACCATATTTCCAAATCTTTGTACATAATGCATGATATATGTGTATGCTTTCTTCTCCTCCTGCTTTAATTAGTTCAGCTGGTATCTCATCACATCCAGGTGATTTACCATTCTTCAGGTTCCTTATAGCCCAAGCAATTTCATCTAATGAGGGTTCAGGTTCTGTCTCTGCTGTCATTGGCTCATGTATCTCATTCATATCCTCACTGTCACTCATATCATACATTCCACTGCAGTACTCCTGCCATCTTTCTAGAATTTGTCTAGATTCTGTTAAGGTATTTCCCATCTTGTCACAGATAACATTCAAATTGAGGTTGAACATTTCTTGTCAATAACTTCATTTCCTTGAACATTTCATAATCTCTTCCAGCCTTATGATATTGCTCTATTCTGGTACAGCAATCTTGTATATATTGATTTTTGTCCTTTCTTGTGTTCTTTCTTATTTCTCGAATTAAAGATTTAGTGCCGATTGGTCTATAAAAATATTAGTCTAGCACCATACACTCAATAGGGGTCTTTTACTTTAAAAAAAAAGTTGACTTACAACACTGATTATGCGCGTTTCTGTATAAACTGCAGGCGTCTATAGAATTTTACATCTTGGGCTGTTTCATCCGGCCATAGGATATTGCTGTCTGGGGTGAACTTGTTACATTGTTGTAATATGTTGGTTTGTCGAGACTCCTGTCTGTTCCACTTTTCATATTGGGCAGTGAGGAGAATTTTGTGTGATTATCACTGTCACAGGAGCGGAGCATAATGGGGACGACCCGTTGCCGTGAAGTTGGAACAGCGACTAACTAACTAACCAACCATGTAATATGTGTTCTGTAGTTTGCGGTGCTTGCCCACAAGTATATATTGGTGCAGCATTGTGTACAGGACTAGTGAATTTGTTATGTCTGGCGCGGAGTCTTAAGTCCGGTTCCGTCCACTAGACAATAGCTACCCTAGGGTTGAACAAGTGTCTTTCTGAATCATGTTATTTGATTATTCTTTTGATAAATGGCCGCTGTGACTCTGGGGGGGGGGGGTGTGAGACGCGCAGCTTCATAATTCCCCTTCATATCGAATCCAGGGCTGGAAATCAGTTGCGGGCGATTTGGAAGCGGGCCACTTTGCTATGGTTTCCATGGTATGAGGCGTTGGCCGTTCGGAAAGTAATGGCGGACTACTGAACTAACATTGCCTAGTACGAGGGTGAGTTAATAAGTAAGTCACAAATGGCTGTAGAAAAATAACTAAAGATGATAATAACTTGAAACCAGTTTATCTTTGTACATACATTGTCCCTTTATTTCTCAACATAATTTCCACTTATCCCATCGTTTTATCAGTCCCCCCAAACCAGCTGCATAGAACTGCGTGCTTTGTTTTCATTGACCTACCACCCCACAGAACTGTGTGACTTACTTATTGACTCGCCCTCGTAACCTTTTCTACCCAGCTATGCACCGCTTTACGTACAAACATTTGTCAGCATAAACACTGACAACCCACCTTGGTGGGAGACATTTCGTGAATGACGCCGAAGTTGTATGTGAAGTGAAAACGTGGTTTAGAAAACAGAGCACGCAATTCTAAGCAGCGGGTTTTGGAGGACTGATAAAACGATGGGATAAGTGCATCAATGCTGGTGGAAATTATGTTAATAAATAAAGGGACAGTATATCTATAAAAATAAACTGGTTTAAAGTTGTTATCATCTTTAGTTATTTTTCTACAGCCATTTGTGGTTTACTTATTAACTTAACCTCGTAAATCTCAAAAAGCTAATAGATGCTGGAGTTGACTGCAATGTCATGTAAAGTACATGCAACTCATTTTTTTAAAATTGATGATACCTTCAATTTTTTTTAAAGTTGCATATCCCTTACAGGACGTTGCAGTCAACACCAGCATTTTTCATCTGTTGTCGATGTTCTTGGCAAGATTACGCTCAGTAGTTTGCCTTTGCTTTCTGAGCGCCCGGCTCACAGTTTAGTTTAGTTTAGTCGACGGATCAACATCATGGCACACGGGTGTAACCCATAAGTGCTCCGTCCTTCTCCTAACTCAAGTCTGAATCCGGAGAAACTCAGCTCAGTGCACGAACTCCGTAGCACCGGCGGGGATCCTGAAATACTTTGGGTAGATTTTTAACTAGAAATTTTGATCGGGCAGCGCCGTTAGGCTACACTTTTTCGATTTCCAACTGCCAAGGGATTTTTTTACGTGCGCAACAATACACACGGGTGTCCGATCTCACTACCCAGAGACCAGGGGAAATTTTATTACTAGAAGTCCACGTGAAAATGTCCCGATCCTCACCGGGGGTTGAACCCGGTGCCTCCAGCACTCGAGGCGGACACCATACTTAGCCCCCTCAGTCCGGATCACATACCCCGTAAGTGACCAATGCGACGCGATCCGCTGCCGAATCTGGAGCAGGTGTGTTCCTCACGTGGATATACGGGATTATGGAGATACTCATTCGCCAGGGAGACCGGCGAAACCTTCAATAAGCAAATGAACACCGAGAATTGATTAGAGGAATTAGACGCATGCAGTCACAATTTTATTTAGCTCGTTATACGGAAAAATACACTTGAAAACTTAGTTAGTGACGACTGGCAAGCTTGGTGGGACAAGAGGAAGAGGAACACAACGAGCTAAATACCTGGGTGACTTGGTCATATAATTGTGACAAGAACACAGACCTAATCCACGACTGGTGATTGTGTGAGTGCGAATCATGACCGCTGACATCTGTCGACATGGCGCGTAGTGACGATGATTAACAAATATTTACAGTATTCTTTCCCATATCAAACGGATACAATACCTTTGAAGAGATGCTACTCACTAAGTGAGATGGGTAACTTCTTGGTGATTTCTTCTTAACACCTACGGGATCAGATGGCCCTTTAAAAAAAAAAGTCGCTTAAAAGTCGACAGGGTCGACTTCATTGCACCTGTTTTTTATCCGATATGGCTCGGTCAGCAAAAGTTAGAATGCAAACGTTTATTTAGATAGAAGATAGGACTGGCTGGCCCCACCCACCCACCCCCCCCCCCACACACACACACGCACGCACGCGCACACACACACACACACACACACACACACACACACACACGCAGCACATAAAGTCCTAGGAGTGGCTCATCAATCGACACTAAACTTGCACAGCCACCGTACGCTGGTGTTTTTTTTTTTTTTTAAATGAAATAAGAGCACCTTTGGAAATGCCTACAGTGCAATTACACTCATTAGAACTGAGCTGGGGGGGGGGGGGAAGAGAGAGAGAGAGAGAGAGAGAGAGAGAGAGAGAGAGAGAGAGAGAGAGAGAGAATTATCAACAGATCAAAGATAATTTTAAAATTATACGCAGAAGGACTAAGAAAAGGTCAACCAACAAGCACATACAAATGTGTTCAGGCGGTGTTCTGGCCAGTTAAGGCACATAGAGATCTGCCAGACATGCAGAAGAGAAGCAATGTTGGCGAAGCATGATTAGAAAGCTGTGTAGACAAAACAAAAGGACTGATCAATATGATCGAGTGTAGTGAGACTGCTAGGCTAGATTTTCATGAGACAGGCACATGGTCTTGTTATACAGTCCGCAAATATGAAGTTGGTTTTGCCTAAAGTTGAAAACAGACAGTTGTGGCATGAATGGTTACCAAGCACAAACATATCTCTCTTACAAAGACAGCGGATTTATTCTTCGGGCTACAAATGTGAGACAACGAAAGGGGTGTTGTTGGCTTCAAGAGCGTCAGTGGTTGAAATACTCACGATGGATGAGGAAGATAGTTTAAAGACTATATCATATAGTATATGTGAACGCCTGCTAGTAAGATTCTACAACAGATAAAACAACACATTTAATGATACGCTCGTTTGAATTATTTGTGGTTCAGGTAAGAAGGGGCGTGGAAGGGGTTGAATACTGTAGCGATATTTACAAAATATGCTGCGAGAGATTGAACATATATGGGTTTGCCCGGTGTCCTTTGATGTCAACTGATAAAACCAAGAAACATTCTTAATATACCTTGCTTCCCCTTGCGAGAGGAAATCATCCAGTGACATTTTGATCTTCGGTTTGTTACTTTATTGGCACGTAGAGACAAGCTGGCGTAATTTATGAACACACACGGTCATCCAAGGCATCTGTCAGGTTAGGTCTACCGAAGGTCAACACACGGCTGCTGCTTTGTCAAATAAAAAAGAATGACTAAATAACTGTCACACAAGAACCTAGTGGGGCTCGCTGGTGACAATACACAACAACATGTCTTCCTGTGGACATCTGTGACGTCAAGGTATTATGACGAAAGTTCTCATAGTTACGAGAACTTCAAAACTGATTGGGAACGGCATATATTTAGCATTTGTAGTACTCAATCTGTACTAGTACAGCTTAACTAATTAAAGGAGAAGAAGAAAGCATACAAATCTATCACGCATTATGTAAAAAGATATGGAAATATGGTGTATGGCCATCTTCATTCCAATACCAAAAAAGGGCAACCTGAAATTATGCACCAACTATAGAACTGTTGCCCTGATCAGTCATGCAAGTAAAATTCTACTAAAATCATAATGGGAAGACTTCGTAAGAAAGTGGGAGAAGAAATTAACGTGGTTCAAGCTGGATTTAGACAAGGAAGAGGAACAAGAGATCACATTCTCAACATGCGTTTCTTCTTCTTCTGCTGCGTTCATCCGGAGTCTTTTTTCCGGACGTGATTGCCTTGTGCCTGTTTACAGTAGAGCTGCGTACACGTTAGGCCGACACATCCGACTTCTGCGGGCATTTGTTGACCGGGTTAACCTTCCCGGCAACATGCGTTTAATAATAGAGAAGTGTAGAGAATTTAATGTAAACCTATTCTTATGTTTTGTGGATTATTCAAAGGCATTTGGCTGTGTACAACAGCAGAAACTTTGGGAAATCATGAGGATTATGGGTTTTCCATCACATGTATTACAACTCATAAAAATGCTCTATCTAGGCCAGGGGTGGCCAACACGAGGCCCGCGGGCCACTTGCGGCCCGCCGGGAGTCATGTTGTGGCCCGCGGAGTGGGAAGCGAAGATGTGGTCGAAGCTGTAGCATGCTTGCTTGTTTACTTTAGTTAACCAAAAACAAATTAGGTGCGTGGCCCGGCAGGAAATATTATTGATGAAATTTGGCCCGCCTGCTGAAAAGGTTGGCCACTCCTGATCTAGACCAACAAGCGGCGGTTAGAATAGATGGCGAGACATCAGATTGGTTTGACATCAAGCAAGGAATCCGTCAGTGCTGTGTGCTGTCCCCCTATTTGTTTAACTTTAAGGCCGAGGTTCTGTAAAGGAAGTAAAGGACATGCTACTGAATGAATGAATGAGTACTAAATATGTTCAGTATTTGTAACACTTCTTATATTCTTCTAATAGTAAATGCCAGCTGACGTTGATGCTCATACCTGTCCACAGCCTCTTATGCTGCCAATAATTTCAGACACCGATGTTCCTCATTGCCATGATGTACTGTTCGGAATCATCTCTCTTAGTCTCTCTCCGTCTCAACTTCCCCGTTCACAGCTTACGGATCGCCCTCATACACGCTCCGAGCGGAAGCCAGCTATTCCGCTGGGCTAGTTCTATTAAGGCTTGGGCCCATCCTAGCCCTCGCTATCGTTGCGGGGTACTATCCTTTCGAGACGTTTTATCCCACCACAAGCGGTCGTTGCGACGTTTGGCTGCAGAGGTTCGACTTCGAACGACATATCTGATCCGGGTGATCGCTACATGGTGGTGTTTCTACCTCTCTGTAGCTACCCGGTTTGGTGCCCTGTTCTTACCCGGTATTGTGGCACCGGGTCGACACGAAACCATATATGTTATTTCGATATCATTCAGATATTGCTATGTTTCGGTCTTATTTAGAGGTTTCGGTCTGTCTGAGGCTGCTTTGTTCTTTTTGCGAGGTTTCCTTCTTTAAGAGACGTTGACATTCATTGCATGCAAATTATCTGAACCAATCATCATTGTGCATGCTCTATATCACAGCAAGCGCTTCCAGTTCCAACAGTCTTTCAAGTGCCCGTGTTGTCGCTTGTCCTTGTTTCAGCACATCGTAGGTGGAGTTGGAAACAAGGCCTCTTGCGTTTATCTCAACGGCGAATAGCTTGACGGTATATCTTTCTTGCCTCAGGTTTCCGACTATATCGCCTTACTTTTCCATCTTGCAGGTGTGCTACTCCTCGACTCTTGATTCGCACGGAACATTTAGCTCGATTAGTACCAACTGTTGAGCCAGCGAAGAGCACACAGCAATGTCTGGTCGCAGCTGGAACCTTGGGATTGCCGTCGGATGTTTTCCACGGACATGTAGATCTATTGTCAGTTCCCAATCTTCGGAGGTGGAAGCAGTAACAGCGGCCTTCCGGTGGTTACATAAGACCATTGCAACACATATTGCACTCATTACGGACTCTTAAGAGTATGCTTGGTAAGGTGGAGAAAAGAATGTTTCGTGTGGAATGGCTTGCCTCGCTTCAGAGGTCACAGATTATGAGAATTATATGATTCCCCCCCCCCCCCCCCTGGCAATGCAAGAGTGCGGGGGAATGAACAGGCTGGTAGGTTGGTAGGGAATGCGCCTCTTGGTGGTAGATTACCCATGGACAAGGGAGAGGTAGTCGTGCGCCTGTGGGACCAGGTGGAGGAGGTGGGGGGAACAGACTGAGAACCTGTATGTGGGAAGAACAATATTGCAGGGAATCGACAGAGGTGCTGGAAGAACCTCAAACTGAGAGGGAAGACCAGGTGAACGTTCAATCAGACTGGTGGAAACGATTAGTAGTATGACTCTTCGCTGCATGTTGAATGAGGGGCCGGAGCGCGTATGTGAATGTGCTGAGTGCAATGATGTCGATTCTTAGCGCAGCTCAACTCATCTCCGAATCTTCGCCACCATCGAGGATGGATGGCAGGCTGTCAGGGTAGTCGACTCTGTCGATCAGTTTTTGTCCAGCTTGAGTCTTGACCTGGTGTTTTGCTACATCCGCCGTGGCTGCCAGCTCTGTAAGTGCCTTGTTATGGAACACGTGAACTGGCCTTGCTTAGGAGCCACCCTGCACGTAGAAAATACGTGTTCTAGTGTTTGCTTCCTTTTGTTGCTTAAGAGGAGGAGGGGGGGGGGGCATGTCGTTTGTGTGTTAGTGCGTGCGTGGGTGCGTGCGAGTGTGTGTGTGTGTGTGTGTGTGTGTCGTCGGATATACCTATACCCCATCAGACCAAGTTACCAACTGATAGCAGGGGCGATTAAGCTTATTTGCAATGGCGGCAAGTGCCATATATCGCTCTACGAGGGGCATCCACTAACCTCGCTACGACTGTTGCACAGCCTTCTGCGCTCTTTTATTGTTCTCTCCTTCACGGATTGCCTGGACCGCCATGGCTCTGCGCTGCCTAGATGTTGACTGACTAATATACGTAGTTCGAACACACACATACATATACGCGAGCGCGCGCAGGCTCACACACACTTACACAACACATATGCACCTTCAACCGAATTCTGTATCAACTGATGCAGCAGCCACTCTAAAGTATTTCTGGTCATTGTTCGCATGCGGTTTTCAATACTCTTCTCTTGACCTCGAAGGCGTCATTGTCCTGCTTGAGAAAGCTTCACATATAGTTCGTGGATATGGGCTAGCGACTGAGTCTTGAAGTATCAACCAGCGGAGACCGTATTGCATTTATTATATCACTCATGTCCATGCTTCCTCCCATTATTTCTGCATTATATGACAGCAGGTCTGCGCGTTCGTTATCTTATGACCGCGTGCGTACATTCAGGCGAGTGGTGTGAAGAGCGATGTCCATACGCGGTCTATTCCTTCGGAGCGGAGGATGCCGCTTGCGATTTCCTGTTGCATGTTCATGGAGTCTGACATGATTATCACCTGTGGGACTTACTGTTTTGTTGCCCATTCGACAGCTCCGAAGACTGAGATGGTTTCAATAGTCAAGCTTGATGTAGTTGTATGGGGCTTATATAAGCAAGATTGCAACATTCACGCACCAGGGATGGGAAAGATGCTGGCATTTGCAGATGATGTCCTTGCGCAAAGGCAAGGGAGAGACAGGGCGCAAATAGCCCAAGATATGCAGAAGACAATAAACAAAGTTATCAACTCGATTACAGAGATTGCTGGTATCATCAATCCAGATAATTCGTATGTGTTATGATGTCCTGAGCATGTGAAGGGTAATGTCTATTACTTACAATAAACGGCAAAAATGTTAACAAAGACAGACAGACAGACAGACAGACAGACAGACAGACAGACACACACACACACACAAACACACAGACAGACACACAGACAGACACACAGACAGACAGGTGAGAAAGCGGTGGGGGAGCGAGAAAGAGGAGGGGGTGAGAGAGAGAGAGAGAGAACGAGCGAGAGAGAGAGAGAGAGAGAGAGAGAGAGAGAGAGAGAGAGAGAGAGAGAGAGAGAGAGAGAGAGAGAGTAGGCTGCGATACATAGGAATTACCTTCTGCCGAAGATAGGTACAGGATGTGGCAGATGATCTCCAGATGGGTGTATCGGACATCTTGTTTATGACCAAGAAGTTTTCCGGAAAGTTGTTATGTGAGCGAGGTTCTTAAAAGGGCATGCTACTGAATGAATGAATGCATTATCCAAATTAACGCCTCTGAGATGAGATGACTGAGGAGAGCTGCCAACCTAACTATCCGAGACCGAATAAGAAATGATGTTATTATTGTTATGTTGTTATCAGACAGACAGTTAGATTAACACTTTGTGCCACATATACATATATTGAATTCAGAAGATCAAATAGTTTGGCCATCTTGTTAGAATGCAACACTATCAACGACCAGCACTAGGCCTACATTAGAACAGATCTGCTACGAGAGCAAAAGGACGCGCTAGAAGAAAATGGACTGTCGAAATCAAAGACATTGTACAGTGACGCGGCATGATATTATTATTATTAATCCAGTGGCACCCATCGGTAGGGTTGCGAGATACGTGGGTACCAAAAGGAGGACATTATAAGACAAAAAAGAGGACAAAGGAGGACATATTGAATGTTTCATTTGAATCGTTGCAGATTAAACCCACAATCAGCACAATTTTATTACAACAGCTACCTATAAGTGTATATAAGTATTATAAATAGGATAATTAAATAAATATTATTAAGCAATGGGTTTTAATAAAGAAGTCAACGTAAATATCAAAAAGAGTATTGAGCCAGATACAGATAACAGTTAGAATTACTATAATTGACTAGTTCTCAGAAATGCATAGACTGTACATTTTAACAATCAAAACACCGTATTACGGTATTGTATTGAGGAGCAGCATCTGTACAAGTTAGAGAAGTACAATGACATGGTTGCAAGTCTTAGGCTGGAGGAGTACACCGTCAGGCTGTTCGCCATTGAGGTAGGCACCAGAGGTCTAGTCTCCCATTCCGTGTTTGATGTGCTGAAGCGAATTGGCATTAAAGGACAAGCAAGAACTCTGGCCCAGAAACAACTGTGTGAAGCAGCCGAAAAGGCCTCGTGCTGGCTATGGAATTGTCGGAATCTAGAGTGGGATGAGTCTCGGAACTAGTATGGCCAGAAGCGGTAACTGCAGTACTAACAATCTCTCAACCAAGACCACGAACTTGCAACGTCTCGTGTCGGCTTTTTAGCCTTTCCTACGAGAATGGGTGGTGAATCTGAGTGCAGTCAAATCATGCAAATGTCGAGCGAAGTCCAACCTCCATAACATAGCGATAATCGTCCGTAGGTCGCACTCATTCAGCTGCAGAGACCAAGAGGTAGGTCCAGAAACGTAAAGGAAGAGCCGGCTACCTAGCAGAATGCGGTGCCGTGAATGGGGCATGAGGACGGCACACGGCAACGGAGACGCATGGAGGCGATAGAGGCCGTGGCGAGGCATGAATGCGGCTCTCCACGACCACATTTGCTAAGGGGCAAGCACAGGCTGCACGGGCTCTCCTCACCGAGGGAGGGAGGGCTTGAGAGTGGACATGGTAACTGTGAAGGGACAAGTACAACAACAGGGATAACGAATGTGACCACAGCAGGGGAAAGACGCTCAGAGTCATGACCCGGATGGGACCTCCCCCAGAGAGTATCAAGAGTATAATGGTCCGAAATACTTGGGGAAGGGGGTACTCATCTGACGATCAGAAACCCCCTGCCGTGTTTGCTCCACGGCGGAGTTTTTAAGATTAGATATTATTGTAACAACAATACATAAACAATTAAAACATAAAATATAAGAAAAGTCGGACATTTTAAAAGTTTTTAGCTTTGCCTGCCGGACGGAGAATATTAGGCTAAAAAGGAGGGTATGTTCTCTTTTTGCCGGACGTATTACAGCAACCCTACCCATCGGGGCCAACTAACCTCCCCTCGATGCTTAACGACAAAAGTGGAAGATGATGATGATGAATCCTAATTTCATCTCAAGACTTCCCTAAAGTACACTAAAATAAATATTTCACACAAATCTAGAAAATCTCAGCTCACTTTGTGCAAACTCAAAGATATCAAAACCCATTATTATTATTTTTTTTTTTTTCATCAGAGATGTGACAATTTTTAACCGCAGACCATCTTGCTGCTGAACTACAGTGAAACTATGATAAACAAAATGGCAGCAGTAGCAACAGTTCACATACCCGTTAATTAGATAATTATTTTATTTAATGTTGCTTCTTAAACTGCAGGGTTAATTTCAGCTCTACAAGGGTAGATCTTAGGCTGCGCTCTGATTTACTGGATACATAAATTAAACATGTCTGGAAATGTTTCAGTAGTGGCGTTTGAAGGCGAATTGAATTCTATTGTCAGAGAGGTAAGAAAAAAAAAAAGTAATTTAGTAAAAGTAAAATTATCTTCTAATCTAATTCTTTTGAATTACGCGACTTGCATTGTTAGATGCCTTTTGGAAAATGTAACCCAACCGTATCTCATTCAAGTGTCTATGTCAATTCTAGCTGAGATATAAATTTTATTGTCTAAATTATAATTTAATAATAATAATTAATAATCATAAAGAAATAATTGACTAAACATTTGTAAGCTATGCGACCAAATAAATAACTGTAACTTTTTTGTTTATGAACAAACACCTTAGTAACCATATACCATTATGTCCATGATAACAAGACATAATCAAATAAATAATTATTTGGCACTCTTCCGAATAACGGTCCCAAATTATTAATTATAAAAAGTATCCCTTACAGGACCTCATTAGGTGATAACCTGCGCAGTCGAGGAATGCTAACTGGAATATGTTGGGGGGGGGGGGGACTGCATTTATTAATTACAGAGACAGACATATAATATTAATTGCTTTTGCAAGTAGAAGGCAAGCAAGAGCTGTTGTTGTGTAATGTATTTATTGATATAAAAAAATTGAATGTGTTGTCGATCACTTCCGGTTGAGTGTGTGGTGGACTGCTAGACTGATCAATGGATGCAATAAATGTTTATGGGCCCGGAGGGCCCTCACTGTTGTCGGTAGCACAAGATATTGATATACACTCTGACGACAGTGAGGACCCTCCGGGCCCAGAAACATTTATTGCATACATTGATCGAACTAGCAGTCCACCACACACTCAAAGTGATTGACAACACATCGCCCCTGAATTAGCATATCAACCCAGAACGAGCATAATCACCTAATGGGGCTCTGTAAGGGATACTTTTTACAATAAATAATTTGGGACCGTTATTAGGAAGAGTGCCAATTATTTTTCAGATATTATGTCATATGATTATGTGGTTGTTTCGGGATTTGAAATTTAAATATTGAGCACAACCCACTACTGGCAACGCCGATCGCATTCTGGTATGAACCTAAGGCCTATCCACGTCAATATGGAAGCACTATACTCGAGTTTCGCCCTCATTTGAGCTCATCAGTAGTGCATATCCCTGACCGGATCTGGAAACAGTCCCGGATCACGCGTGTGAAGCGGGTGTGTAACCACGCGGCACACACTGGGCACACCAAATTATCACAACAGAATATCACAACGCTACCCATCGTAGGCTATGCTCAAGTGAATATTATGTCATATGACCATTAAAATGGCTATACATTTAACCAAATTATGTTACATCTAAGTGTCATGGAAACTAAATTTATTGATGTTAGTGAATGAAATATGAGGATCACACCTTATAAAGAATTCAAAATGGCTACAAATTAATGTGTGAAGTCATTAACTTCTGAAATATTAACTAATATTCCAGAAAACCATAGTGACCATATATTTGTTGTGCACTGGTTGATAAAACAAACCTAAAGGTCGCATGGTTGCTGTAATATTAAATGTTCACATCTGATTAAGAATTAAAAATGGCCACCAGTTTAATGTTTAAAGCCATTAACCCCTGAAATATTAATTAATAATTGAGCAAACAATGTAGACCTTATATTTGTTATTTGCGGATTGGTGATGAAACATACTTAAAGGTCACAATGTCTCTTCAATATTAAATATTCTGCCCTGCCTACACATCATTTTAATTCAAATACAGATGTTATCGGCTCTCCCCAGGGAGTTTCAAACATTGTGTCACCCTACTTTTTAACATTTGGTCAGAGTATAATTTAAAAAATCTGGCAATCTAGAGGCTTAGACTGTTGTGAAAATATATGCATATAAATTAATTCTGTTACCTTCATTTTAATTTTGGATACTTTTGATGAGGGCATCATGGAGGAACTTACAAGGAAATGACACTTAAAATTCCAACTAGTTGATATACATCTCAAAAAGTAATTAAAAATTAAAATTTCTGGTGTGCTAATACTGATGTAGCAGGTTCAACCCCTACACTGGTCAGTTGGACTAAAATGTAGACGTCCCCTTGACTTGGGGACGTAAATTACAAGTACTTCAGAAGTCAGAGTGGGTTCACCTGATGGCGAGGGACACTGGTAATAGGAAAAGGTGACCCACACACAACAATCAGTCCAGTGCACTAAAAGTGGTAGCGTGTGTATGGACTACACTAGAATTCAAAGCGAGTAAATGCACACATGCACGCACGCACGCACACACACACACATTTGTAAAAACATTTGTTTGATTTCTTTAGTAAACTTTGATTAAATGTAAGAAGTACAATCACACGACATATGTTGTCACGTTTCTTTAGTAAGAAAAAAAGTCGCGTAAAAGTCGATGGTCGACTTCATTGCACCGGGTTTTTATCCCATATGGCTCAGTCTCTTTCCGCAGCACAGAAAGAGTCGCACAAAGCACGAACGCCATAGCTCCAGCGATGTCCCTCAGGAATCTCAAAAAAAATTCACTCGTGAACCAAAGGACGCAGCCCGGAATCGAACCCACAACCTTCAGAGCCTGAGTTAAATGGCTTGACCACTTCACCATGGAGACTGCCTTTCTTTAGTAAACTTTGATTATGTGTAAGAATTACAATAATATAAGATATGTTGTCAGATTTCTTTAGTAAACTTTGGATACATGTAAGAAGTACAGTCATACAAGATATGTTGTCAGATTTCTTTAGTAAACTTTGATTAAATGTAAGAAGTACAACCACGCACTTTGTGTTGATTGGTGCACATAGAGAATAGCCAGTAAAATGTGATGTGTTGTTTGGGACAGAAAGAGCTGACATTACTTACCATTATTTGTCCCATCTCTCAGTACTTAGACTTCAGTGGGTTTGACAGAACAAAAACAGTTTTTGAGGATGAATGCAGCAGCAGGAAGAAACCCATATCCAAGACTATCCATCCATCAGTTGGATCTGAAAAGCTTGTGCTTGTACAGGTTAGATTTATATATTCTAAGTAAAAGCAACCGGAAGTTGTAAATAATTAGATAAGTTGTTATCGTCACATTGGTGGTCGATATCAGTGGAAAGAAAACAAGGACCCTTTTTTACACAGCTTGAGATGCGTTGGACATATGTTGCTATTGCCATATGTTTATAGGCCAATCAGCACTGGATCGGGGATGTGGTCAACATCATGCCGGCTGCCTTTACTGCCCAAGTTACCTACTGGGACTCGTATTAGGTTGGGCCGACCTAGTATCCCAGGTCACTTAAAACAATTAACCTAGATTTGAATCTGAACTTATGATGTGATGGCTTCTCTAACAGGAAGGCGGAAAATTCAGGCTGTTGTGATGCATGTAACCTGTACCAAACCTCAGGCACCAGCGAGCTCTGTGCTGGTTTTATGAAATCCCATACAAGGGTCTGCCGTACGTCCTCGTATTACATGACGGATAAATGACTGTCATTGGCCTAAACTGAATTGGCAGGGGATCTCAGAGCTGGGTAGCTCTTAGAGATGCAGTGCTCAGAAACCATTCTGGCACTTATTAGTGCAGTCCCAAATCATAGGTAAATGTTGTCCATCAAAGGTATGCTCTGCTGAAGTCTGCACAATGTTATTACTACTAAATGAAAGATTCAAATGTCTACCGAACAAAGATTCTGTAAAATAACAACTTAGTTCAAAAGTCTACCAGGTGTTGTAAACAGTATGTTGATGCTATGAGAGAAGGCTATTTTGCGGTTGTATACTTCTCAGAATTCAAGAAAAGATCCTAAATGTCCCTGACTGATAATTTAGGAGCAGATCTCTTTGCCTTGATTTTGAAAGTACGAGTGTTGTCCATTCATAAAACAGTAGCAAACTGCTGAATGTTAAAATTCTTAGTAAATCACAAACAGGCAACAAATTCTGGGGTTGATTGCAACTTCATGTAAAGGACAGGCAACTAACTTTGATTTAATCTTGGTTGTGGTAGAGGATCACTTTCATTACTCAGAGATCTGCGCAAGTGCTCCAGTCTACTCCCATAGATCACACAAAGAGAATCTCAACACAGTGCACAAACTCAGCAGCACTGGCAAGGATCCAAATGTGTATATACCAGAATAACACATGCTATAGATATTCTTTTTCTGTGGGTAGGTTTTCTAATTATGTGAAATTTAGCCAGGACAGTGGGATAATCAGTCTACTCTTTTCTATTTCCAACCGCCTGTAATCCGATAATATGCGCAATGTTTACATGAGTCCTCTGTTTTTTTGCCCTTGTCTGAGAAGGCTAGAAATCCAATCCACTGCACCAGGATCAGGGGGCTACCATCCTTTTCCTATTTTATGATAAATCAACATTGTCTTGACCATGAAACCTATCAGGTCTGCATGAGCCAGAGGTCGATGCTGTCAATCTGATCTACTCCGCTCCCATAGTGATGCAGTTACAAAAACAAAACAGAAACATAACATCACACCATCACCTGGTGCGGTAAGGGGGATCATTTGAAGCCACTGATAAGATAACTATAATAATACAGATTGTGTCGAAGCGGACAAGATGTGGTTTTCTTAAGAAGGATTAGAAGACTGTGGGTGGATAGAAAGACCAATGAAGATATCTTGAAAGAAGTAAACTCAGAAAGAGGACTGGTTACTCATATTAGAAGAAAACAGTCTACATTCTATGGACATGTCATGAGAAGAGGACAGCTGGAGTATGTTGTCTCAGAGGGAAGGTTGGAAGGGAGGGGAGGCAGGGGGAGATCAAGGGAGACTATGCTGGATAGTTTAACATCATGTCATGGAGGAATGTTAGTATCAGAAATGATTGGCAGCACAAGAGCTGGAAGGCTGTGGACAGACATGATCACCAATGCCCCACGTCATGGAATATAAGAAGAAGAATACATAATCTTTTGTCTGTATTCAAAACCTTTATTTGCTTTGTATTTTGCTTTTCAAGATTAACCCTGTAAAAACAATTTAAATGTACAGAAAACAAAAAATATTTTTGTTTTTGGAATTTCTAAACAGAACCAGATGCTGGAGTTTCTGAATGAGGGCCGGGGAGACTTGTTCTTTAAGTTATGGAATGAGTATCTGCCTGCACAGGTCAAGGACGAAGACAGCGTGTCTCAGAAACTGGAGTTTTATCTGCAGATTTATTTTGCCATCTACCCAGTCAAGTACAATCAGTCGCAGGTACTGCATAACTGTCAATGTTACCATGTCTTCCTCTTCTGCTGCCCCTTGTCCTTTATTGGAGCAGTCAACTCACATCAGGCTGTCTTATCTTTTGCCATTTTCACAACTTGCTTCATGCTCTTCACATATTATTAATCTGTCTCTAATTCTCTTCTCCATGTATTGTAGGTCTCCCTTTATTTCATTTGTTCCGCTGCTTTATTGCCATTTGTTGAGGCATAACACTAAATCACGTTAATTTTTACTTTCTAACTTGTGGTTCTGAATGTTGCTGATATTATTCTAGAACTCTCTGCTTCCCACTCTATTAGTGCTTTATCTGCCTATTTAGATAGCATTAAGGCCACTCCTTCACTTCTTCTTTTTTCTTCTTCTTTATAACCAGAGTAGAACTGTTTTACTAAATAGAATTGTTTCACCTGTGCTTAGAGGCTTTTTACCTGCTTCATTCCACCTTATTTTGCATAATTCAAAAATACTAATGTAATATTTAATTTCTTCTATCACTTGTATTGTTTTTCCCATTTCATACGTAGTTCTAACATTCTGAATGTCAATTCTGGTGATTGCTTATTGATGAAAGGAAGTAAGTTGGCCATCCAGACTCCTTTGTGACTTTCTCCTTATGGTGTCATACCTCTTCTAGAAGAGATTCCTTTCTTCTTGGTCAGTTATTATTTCTGAATCTTTATATTCGTTCATGAATAGTTGGTTTTTGCAGCTAAGGTTTCCTGTGGGATGAGGAAGCCAGCCCCATCCCAGCCATCCTTAGTCATCTCTTACAACATACCTGGTAGGTTATCAAGTTACTGTTCTTTGCTTTCCATAAGGGCCTCTGTAACATAGCGAATGTTACTGTATAGGTAGGTGCGAAGTCAAACTTTTGCCAAATAAAATCAACCAGAAGTCTGAAAAGTATGGTCAGATGGCATCATGATTAAAACACGTTTGTCTGACATTGTAAGTTTGTCTGACAAGACATGTGTGTCTGCAATTGCAAATTTTACTGACATGATTGATTGATTGATTGATTTAGTAACCGACATCACAGCATTCGGGGCATTCCCATAAGTGCTTCTTCCCCATCCTCAGAAGCCAGCGAAGAGTTCCAACCCCAATAGTACCAGTAACAATCTGATTATATGTGCGTCTCGCCTTTTCTCTAAGCGTCGAGCCTCGGCCAGATCCCCTCATCACTCCACGCTGTAGCATTCTTGCCAGACCATGGTGATCCATTTGCTCCTCCGAGGTGTACACGTGCTCACACAAGGCTGACATGACAAGTCTGTATGACATGACAAGTATGACATAGCTGGTCTGTATGATATGGCAAATCTGTCTAACATTATAGGTTTTCCTGACATGGTAAGTAGGTGTAACATCACATGTTATATAGGTCTGTCTAACAACACAGATTTTCTTGCATCAAAAGTCTGTCTGACATGGTTAAATCTGATATCTGACAAGACAAGTCTGTCTGATGTAAAATGTGTGACATGGCAAGTCAGTTTGACATGATAATTTGGATCTGTCTGACACGATAAATCTGTGTGACATGGTAAAACTTTTTGACAATGTAAATCTGATCTCTCTGACATGGTAAATCTGATCTCTGTGACATGGTAAATCTGTGTGACATGGTAAATCTGATCTGTCTGACACAGTAAATCTGTTTGACATGGAAATTCTGTCTGACATGGTAAATCTAGGTGTCAAGACAAGTCTGTCTGGCATGGTAAATCTATGTGACACGACAAGTCTTTCTGGCATGGTAAATCTTTGTGATACAACAAGTCTGTCTGGCATGGTAAATCTGTGTGGCACAAGTCTGTCTGACATGGTAAATCTGTGTGACATGAAAAGTCTGTCTGGCATGGTAAATCTGTGTGACATGAAAAGTCTGTCTGACATAGTAAATCTGTGTAACATGTCAAGACTGTCAGATACAGTAAATATATGTAACATGTCAAGTCTGTCTGATCTGGTAAATCTGTGTAACATGACAAGACTGTCTGATATGGTAAATCTATGTAACATGACAAGACTGTCTGATATGGTAAATCTATGTAACATGACAAGACTGTCTGATATGGTAAATCTATGTAATATGACAAGACTGTCTGATATGGTAAATCTATGTAACATGACAAGACTGTCTGATATAGTAAATCTATGTAACATGACAAGACTGTCTGATATGGTAAATCTATGTAACATGACAAGACTATCTGATACGGTAAATCTATGTAACATGACAAGACTGTCTGATATGGTAAATCTATGTAACATGACAAGACTATCTTATACGGTAAATCTATGTAACATGACAAGACTGTCTGATACGGTAAATCTATGTAACATGACAAGACTGTCTGATATGGTAAATCTATGCAACATGGCAAGACTATCAGATATGGTAAACCTATGTAACATGGCAAGACTATCAGATATGGTAAATCTTCAAATTTTACAAATTGACCTGAGTTGCCAGCTCAACATAGCCTTAAATGGACACCAAGACATGTCTTGGGAAGTAAAAGTGGCCAGCACGATACTGAGCACATCCCCTACTGAGCGCTGATTGGGCTATAAAAATATTGGTCTAGCATGGTGTGTCCAATACTCCTTGAGGTTTGTAAAGAAGTCCATTACTTATTTACTTATCTTAAATGATGCCATTTGAACAGATAGATTCAAGAGAAAAATTAAATTACTAGGCTAAGACTGAGCGCAAGAAGATGATAGACAGATAATGTGTAGCTAGATAAAAGAATAAAACATTATGGACTAGGGCCACATCATCAAGGATAGAAAGAAATATGAATGAATTGTACCTCCAGCATAGAGCTTTGCAGGCTTGGACAAGCTGAAGAAGAAGAATGAGGAGGAGATTATTGAAGATGTTAACAAATGTTGTATATCCCATTATAACAAGAGGATTGAACAAGATATGACCTACTTTGTTAAAATGAGTAAAAATGTAAGTTTCAATTTAATTTACAAAACATGTAATTCGTGAATTACCTTGCAGTAGCCGACTGAGGGGGTTACGAATACGAATGCCATCCATAATTCCACAGACCGTGTTCCAAACACGATTTACTTTGCAGTAGCCGACTGAAGAAGTTACGAATGCAATCTGTAATCCCGCAGACAGTGTCCATAACACATCTGCGGGCAATTTGGAAGTAGACTACCTTGCGTTGGTTTCCCATACAATGGTATGAGTGCCGGTCATTCAGAAAGCAATGGCAAACTACTGAACATAAACTCGCCAAGAAATCACAAACAGTCAAAAAATGCTGGGGTTGACTGCGATGTTCTGTAAAAGGATATGCAGTTAACTATAATGTCATTGAGAAAACACATATAAGAATAGGAATTTTATAACATGTAGAAGCAAAGATATCGTAATTACGATAATGAATTTTCACATTCTTTAGTATCTTTTAGCAAGAGTATCTGATTATTAGTTGCAGTTGGTTTAAAAATCCTTTAATTGTGCGTTTTTCTCTGGTTGTCTGAAATATTGTAATTCATCATCAGGTTGAGAAAGAGGAAGCAGTGTCAAAGTTCAAGAAATTTTTAGAGAACAGGGGATCATCACTCAGCCAGACAACAGAGTTCCTTCCCTTTTATGCCCTGCCCTATGTATCAAACCCCAAAGCACATCCGTCATATGGGGAACTGTTTTCCGTGAGTGTCTTATCTTTCTTTAAAGATGTTTATAAAAAAGATAGACATGTATGTAAGTATATATGTGTGTAAGTGCATGCATGTATGTGTGCCTGCCTGAGTACTGGTCAGCTGGCTGTCAATCCAGGACAAGTGGAGAGTCTTGCAGGTAGCCATCCTGTTTTTGGTCAAGTGGATGGATGGATCAGATTGCTGTGCTATATGTTTGTCTATGTGTCTGTCTGCTCTTCCACTATGGGATATAGAAGGTCATATGTTGAGAATTCCAGAAACTATGTTATAATGAAGCGAGGTTTAGGTGACAGACACCATAGGTGAAGCATGATTAGGAAACTGTAAAATAAGTTACAGCTCTATTCTACTTGGTGATGTTGAGTTCAATCTCTGATGAATTGTTTGGTATAGAGTGAATTCATATTCAAGAGAAGAATGGTTGCAGTTGGCAGGAGTGGATGGCCAAACATTACATAGCTATTGTGCTGTTAAGGCTTCTGGAGTGTTTTTGCTTCTGGCTATAGTTTGCTTATGCATTTTTTAAATTTTGGACTAGTAATACATTGTTGCATCGCTCAGCTACTGGGTTAAGTGTGTGGGGTGACACTGTGAGCTGTGGATTTCATGTGAAATGCTTTTAAATTTGTCCATGGTGGATTGCATTGTGAACTGCATGTTCAGAAAAATAGCGGATGGCTGGTTGCTGAACTGGCAGGTTTTCCCTTATGCAGTAATGTGTGTGCAACTGCTGGTTTTAGGTGCCCGCCACTTCCATCAAAAATGAACTGTAATTTTAGTGGCAGACTGTTGTGTTGGTATTCTGGCAGTGACTTTATGCATGTATGTCTGTGCGTGCTGTTGGTTTGTTCCACTTTTCACATGGGACAGTGAGGAGCGTTTTGTGTGATATTCACTGACACAAGAATGGAGCATTATGGAGTGATCCTTTGCCATAAAGTTTGAGCCGCGACTAATGACTAAAATTAGGCTACCAGTCTCTCAGTTTGGTGACCCCAGTTCTAGTCTTTGGTATGGCAACAGAACTTTATCCGCTGAAGAGGAGAAGCAGGGAGACAGAGAGAGAAGATGCTGGAC
This sequence comes from Cepaea hortensis, assembly GCA_963921405.1. Classification (NCBI taxonomy): domain Eukaryota; kingdom Metazoa; phylum Mollusca; class Gastropoda; order Stylommatophora; family Helicidae; genus Cepaea; species Cepaea hortensis. Next base: position 53,562,074 of record OY992896.1, read on the forward strand.
AATTTGGCATCATGACATGGAGGAACATCATATCAGAAATGATTCACAGTACACAATATATAAGGCTATGGGCAGACATGATTTCCAGTGCCATATTGTATGAACAGTCAGAAGAAGAGAAAGAGCATGGGGCGCCTCATTGTAGTGTGGGCTATGAAGGGTCACCATGCTTCTCCACAGATATGAAGTTCCGGTATATTCTTGAACACCCCCAGAGAGGAAGGAGAGCTCTACATTACAGTTCCTGTGGTGGTGGTACTTTGATAATGAGATTTTGAGTTGTGTGCGTGGAGCAACGCTGTGAGCTGTGAATTTTGTGTGGAGTGCTTTTAGATCTGTCCACGGTTGTTTATAGCGTGAACTGCATGTTTAGAAAAATGGCGGCCGACTGGTCGCTGAACTTACAGGATTGCCTTATGCAATATTGTGTGGTTGCTGGTTTTCTAGTGACTGCCGCTTCCATCGACGATGAACTGTATTTTTCATGGCGGACTTTGGTATTGGCATTCTGGCAGTGGCATTATGTATAGTATAACTGTGTGGGCTGTTGGTTTGTCGAGACTCCTCTCTGTTCCACTTTTCACATGGGGCAGTGAGGAGTATTTTGTGTGATATTCATTGGCACGGGAACAGACAACCCCTTTCTGTGGTTGTTGGAATCGCGACTAACTAATGAGTGTGGAGGAAAGTCTCTTCCCCAACCTCTCTGATATATGTATGTCCTTTTCAAAGCTCAGGTAACTTCATCGTCAATGCATCAGACTTAAAGAGTCTTACAGAAGATTCACAATAAGCAAAGAAACTAGAAAGTATTGTGTGGCATCTGCTCGAGGTCAAGCTGTCTTGAATTCTAAGAGCCCGGCCATCATCACTAGGAATAGTAACAACAACAGGGAGCTGCGGTCGTGTAGTGGTTAGATGCTCACCTGCTGGCCTGGTGGTTATGGGTTCAAATCGACATCAGGGCCTTGCCTTCCAGGTTGACCCAACCTGAAATGGGTAAAGGGAAATGTCTTGGGAGCAAATGAACAAATGAATAAATGAACAAACTTTCTTGTCAAATGGTTAAGAATTGGGCACACAGGCCCATCTAATATTTTCCCTTTTTTTTTGTCTCTTTCTTTCATACATTATTTCATCCATACAGAAGGGAAGTAAAACTGGCCAGTGCAATGCTGCCCACATCACTCACCAAGCGCCAGTTTGTCTATAAAAGTATGTGTCTGACACCATGTGACCAATGCACTTGAAAGGCGTGTAAAATAATCTCTTACTCATTTTTTTTCCACTAATCCTATCTGAAGATATTTTCACGATTATTTCAGGAAAAATGGAGTACAGATCTGAAAGTTAAAGTGGAGAAGTTTCTGTCATCAGCCCTGAAGTCAGTGTCGCAGCCCCGACTTTTCGACATTTATGTATCCTTCTGAAAGTGTGCAGTACTGTCAGAAGTGTTTCATATTCCTTTGCAGCAATTATTTTAAAACATAGGACGTCAGCAAGGCTGAATGAATAAGAGCGCTTGCTCTTAAACTTCCGGTGTTCTGATAGTGACGCCGTGGGTTCAACCCCTACACCGTTCAGTTGGACTAAAATGTTGACTTCTCGTCCTTGACTTGGGGATGTAAATTACAAGTACCTTAGAAGATGGAGTTGGTTCGTCTAACGGAGTCTTCACTGGCTGTTGAAGATGAGGACAGAGCACTTATGGGAATGTCCCAAGTGCTGAGATGTCGGTTCTTGACTCAACTCAAGCTCTCACACAGATATGTAAGTTTCACTATAATAACACAAGCAAAAAAGAAGAGAAAGAATACCCTACAAAATGTTTAAACTTGCTTTTTCATCGCTTATATTCTAATGTATAAATTAGTGGTAATAATTTGTAAATTAACATTTGCCAGCAGCATTTAATCACTATTTTAATTCCTCAAATCAACCAGTAAAGACATTTTTTGGGCGCTCACTCGCTTTGAACTCAAGCGTACTCCATACATGTGCTACTACTTCCAGTGCACGGGAATGATGTTTGCATGTGGATTAGCTTTCCCTATTACCGGTGTCTTTCACCAACAGGCAAACTCACTCCGACTTCAGAGGTACTTGTAATTTATGTCCCCAAGTCATGGATGAAAAGTCAACATTTTATTCAACTGACTGGTGTAGGCATTGAACTTGCTACCTCGTAATCAGCACACCAGATGTTTAAGACAAGATTTCTTATAAATTCTGTTAAGAGATTACATATTGCTTATCCTTTACAGGACGTAGCAGTCAACCCCCAGCATTTTTTGCTGTTGTAATCTCTTGGCAAGTTTACGTTCAGTAGTTAGCCATTGCTTTCTGAATGACTGGCACCCATACTATTTCGTAAAAAACCTACGCAAGATGGTCTGCTGCCAAATTGCCCACAGCTGTGTTTCGAATGCGGGTATTTGGGATTATGAACTGTGACCATAACCCCTGATTATTATTCTTCTTTCGTTCGCTTAAAATATGTCTATAACTGCAATGTTGTCTCTTGTATGAATTTAACTGTCTTTTTTAGTTTACTCACCGGTCCATAGAGTTTATCTTCCACTGGCGTCTCTTTAGGCCAGAAGGTTTGCCTAGACATGTTGTAATTTGGGCAGTCTTGGAGTATGTGCTCTGCTGTCTGCGATGCCAATCCACATGTGCACATGGCTCATTCACCAATCTTGAATTTACCCCTGATTATATATATACTGATTATATATTACAGACTTCATTTTCTGCTTATTTCTGTCATTCCATGTGTGGTTTGATGTTAGCATTTCTTTAACTCTGGTCTCAGAAATGTTCACTATCCAATGGCAAAGGTAATTATGTTAGATCAGTGTTAGATCAGTAGGGCTGTACCGGATTCAAATTTTTGAAATCCGGCCGGAGCCGGATTTGGCCGGATTTATGAAGTGAGATCCGGCCGGAGCCGGAGCCGGATTTACAAATAAAAAAATAAAAATAAAATAACATACTACATCACTTGACTTAGGTGAGTGGAGTTACTCGACTGTTCATTACTGCAGTTCATTACTATAGACATGACAATGATGACATATACTCATATTATATCATTTAAATGTAAAATAATTACATTTACATTAGAAAAAGTAATTAAGTTCCATAAGTTCAAGATGAAACATAATACATAAGCACATAATGCTAATTTAGTAATTTTAATTGTTAGTTTTCAGTTTCAGTTTTTAGTTTTCACATTGTTTTCAGTTGGCAAATTATCAGCTCAGTTACAACTCAACAGTACACTGAACAGATTGAATTTATTGAAATACATTCATTTAGTAATTTCACTATTTCAGTCAGTCTTCATTATGGCTGTGAAGTTGAACTCTCAGAGTCAAGAAGAGACGAGTTGTATTTCAGGAAAATCAACGTCTCCGCATTTTCTGGTAAAAGGCTACTACGGTGGTCAGTGATAATGTCTCCTGCAGTACTGAACAGCCTTTCCGATGGCACACTTGTAGGTGGTGGTGCAAGAAATACCTGCGCCAGTCTAGCCATGCTTGGAAATCTTTGCTTATTGGCATGCCACCATGAAACTGGATCTGACTGTCGAGTTTGAAGTGGCTCTGACAGGTACTGTGTCACCTCAGTGTTAATGCTGTTGCCTTCGGCACTTGCAGAACGATCTGCGGTGGGATTTTCCTCGACAATTGTGTCAAAACAGCTCCATAGGCTGGACTCGTACTGTGTGGCAGTGCTCACAGAAGTCAAAACACTAGTACTACTACTACTACTAATAGTAGCTGATGGATCCTGTGGACTGACTGTGTTTGCTGAATCAATAATGGAGTTAGCTGCTAACAGCAGATGGGCTCGTGCATCACTTCTACCACGTTCGGAGAAGAAGCACAGCTTGAATCGAGGATCCAGTAGTGTGGCACAGGTGTAAATACTGTTGGATTCAATGTCCGCAAATCTGCTGCTAACAGCTTCAAGCAGGGCTGCTTTCATAGTTTTGATCCCAGCATCACTACCTTCTTTCTGGAGGAAAGCCATGAGTGTTTTCACTAATGGGATCACAACTGATATTGATGCCTGAGCTGCACTTATTTCACGTGTGATTTCTTCAAATGGTGCCAAAGTAGCTACCACATTCTCCGTGACTGCCCACTGTTGTGCCGTTAGCCCAGTTACCGAATCAATTTCAAAATTTTTAACACAGTACAGGCTGATGCTGCGCCGTTGTTCTAACAGACGTCGTAACATATAGAACGTTGAGTTCCATCGTGTTGTCACGTCCTGGATAAGCTGATGTTGTGGTAGGTTTAATTCATTTTGAAGTTCATGCAAACGACTGGTTGCTGAAGAAGAGTGTTTGAAATGTCCTACCAATTTTCTTCCAGTACTGATGATGCCAGCAACATACTTTTGACTCAAAAGACCATCACGCACACACAGCTGCAGTGTGTGTGCAAAACATCCAACACTTGAATAGCTGCCATCACGAAAGCATTTGGCAATGTTGAATGCATTGTCTCTCACAACAACATGGCACTTCTCACGTGCAATTGACCACTCATCCAGCATCATTTCAAAATGTGCAAGCAAGTTTGTGGCCGTGTGATGTTCATCACATGCAGTACAATGGAAGACTACACTGCGGAGAACGAAGGAGTCTGTTAACCAATGGCCAGTGAGGCCCATAAATGACTGAGTGGTGTGTTCAGCTGTCCACGTATCTGTTGTGAATGATATGTAATCAGTGTCAGATATCATTGCTGCAATTTTTACCTTCAGACGTTTACACATGTCAGGAATGATATGTTCAGCAAAGTACTTTCTTGAAGGCAATTCATACCTTTTTTCCATTGTATGCATCAACTCTGTGAAACCTGGTCGTTCCACTACTTGAAAAGGCTCCATATCTATGGCTATCATTCGGGCTACGGCAGCATGAATGCGTTTAGCATTGGGACTGTTGATGTCCCAAATTTTGGCCCGGTCCCATGCCTGCACAATTGACTGCTGGGTACTGCTGCTTGCTTTGTGCAAACACGGTCCCAGATTCATCATAGATGTGGTCGCCAATACACTGGCCTTCAGTGATGCTTTCTTTTCCATCATTTCGTCATAGCTTTTCTTGTGCATCGATCGCAAATGGGTCTGCATTGATGATGTTGAGAAGTCTTTGGGGCGATCTGATCGTCCACGCGATAACTGTTTGTCACACAACTTACATATTACCTTCGCTGAATCATCGTCTTTAACCTTGGAGTAATCCCAAACGGCGCTGTATGACTTAGATTTTGATGCCATTTTATTTTATGGGCAAGACCAAAGAAATTTACGAAAATAAATATTCAAGTCCCACAAACTCATGAAGTAATGCACCATTAACATTCAAAATGAGTGTTTTTTTCTTAAAATTCTTATTTACATCAGCGAGAAATAGTAAACCGGAAGTGCTACTGTGCTATTGCCTAAAATTCGACGTGGCCTCATGAAACATGTACAGAAAATTCACGTGACTAGGCAACACAAATCCGGCCTAAAGCCGGCAAAACTGGACCGGAGCCGGAGCCGAAGCCGGATTTGTAAAAATGGCCGGATTCCGGATTTGCCGGAGCCGGAGCCGAAATCCGGTACACCCCTAGTTGTCAGTTATCCCTCTGAGCATTTGGGTTGGAGTCTGTTGACAATGAAATACTTGAAACCCATGATGTGAACATGACCAGTTAGTTAGTTAGTCATTGGGTCCACTATGGTGGATAGGTATTTGAGCTGTTACGGCATCAGGAGTGTTTTTTGCTTCTTGTTACGGCTTGCTTATGCATTTTTCCATTTTTCTCATGTTGGACTGGTAGTACATGGTTCCATCGCCCAGCTACTGAGTTGAGTGTTTGGAGATCATGCTGTTAGATCAGTGTGTGTTGTCAGTTATCCCTCTAGGCATTGGGTTGGAGTCTGATGACAGTGAAATACCTGAAACCCATGATGTAAACATGACCAACCTCAGCCTAATCTCAACCAGTCTGTATTGTGCTGTCTTGAATCACATGATGATCAGTTCTAGTACTGGTCTTGCCCACCATGCTGGTCTTCGAGCTTGGAGAGGGATAGGAGAGCTTTGCAATACAGCCTAGGTGGGGATGGTGCTTTGGTTGGGGAGAAAAGTCTCTACAACAACTTCAAATTCTGCCTGCATCTAATCTCTTTAATCAATTTATGGTTCTCATTTGATTCTTGTAAAACCTTTCTATTTGTTTTTCTGTCTGTCCATGGTATTCTTTGCATTTTCCTCAGAAACCACATTTCCATTGCCACTAATTGTTTCTCAGCTTGTCTGATTGTTGTCCATGGTTCACACATAATGCAGTATAGGGCCTGTTTAGCACTTTGATGCTCTTCATCTCACTGCAGTTAACAGATTTGATTGGTGAGTATGCTTTCCATCTTGCAAAAAGCTACCATTACCATGTTGATTCTTGTTCTATCTCTGTATTACATTTTGTATTTCTTTCATCTTAGAGATGACCATAATCTGTTTTCTTACAATTTAATGCTAATTCTAGTTGCTCACTATCTATGTCTGCTGAATCTTGCACATTCTGTTCGCTGTCTGCAATCAGTAATTTATCTTATATTGTTGATGTTATGTCCTCCAGTGGTGATTCCTCTAATATCCTCATTAGACTTGGCATGAGTATCACATGATTGTGTCTGTGTGGCACTTGCTAGTAATTAGTCATGGATGAGTATCGCATGATAGTGTCTGCTTTTTGTAAAGACACTACATGATAATGTCAGGGAAGTATATGGGTAAAGTAACTACATGATAATGTTAGAGAAGTATGTGGGTAAAGACACTACACGATAATGTCAGGGAAGTATATGGGTAAAGTAACTACATGATAATGTCAGGGAAGTATATGGGTAAAGTAACTACATGATAATGTCAGGGAAGTATATGGGTAAAGTAACTACATGATAATGTCAGGGAAGTATATGGGTAAAGTAACTACATGATAATGTCAGGGAAGTATATGGGTAAAGACACTACATGATAATGTCAGGGAAGTATATGGGTAAAGACACTACATGATAATGTCAGGGAAGTATATGGGTAAAGACACTACATGATAATGTCAGGGAAGTATATGGGTAATGTAACTACATGATAATGTCAGGGAAGTATATGGGTAAAGACACTACATGATAATGTCAGGGAAGTATATGGGTAAAGACACTACATGATAATGTCAGAGAAGTATATGGACAAAAAGACTACATTTTCTAAGACCTCCATTCAGGTGTCCAACAGCAGCTGGCATTGATGAGTCAGCAAGTTGTGGAAGCTGAGAGGAAAGCTACCAGCTACCTCAAGAGACACAGCAGAGTTCAAGTAAGCATCTGTTTACAGTTTGAACTGTAATTGATTACTGGGTTAAGTGGTAACTGTTTAGTAGCTAGATTAAATGGTGACTGTACTCGCTGTAGAAGTCATGTTGGTGGAGTCTTTAGGAGATTGTATGGCTAATATTATAAGCGATGTCGGATGATGGTTTTATTCCTGAGCTGGTCGTCCACTAAGTTAGAAAGACTTGCCACCTATTCATCTTTGAATTCATCATCATCATGTGCCCTGGCAGCTGGCAGAGGTGTTCTCATCTCTTCACAGAGCTCAGTCTTTGGTGTTCTGGATCAATTTTGTTGATGGTATTCCTCCGTGCCACCGTCTGAGTCCATCCAGCATCATTTCTATTGGCCTGCCTCTGCATCTTTCCCCATTAATCTTTCAAGTTGTCACAATGTTCACCAACACCTCCCTTCTCATCACATGACCAAATAAAGATGTTTGTCTATTTCTTATAGTTATATACAATGTTCTAGTTCCATTAGCCTGTATCAGGCAATACTTGTTAGTTACTCTGGTATTTGCAACATTTATCTCAGGAACCACATCTCTGTTGCTTCTATGTTCTTTGTAATTTGTTCATTTATCAAGATTCACTGCCATACAGCTAAAACAGGTTCTATGTGGCATTTCAGCACACTCTTTCTTACATTCAATGATAGTGACTTATTGCATAAGATACTTTTTATTTTCCGAAATGCAGCTTTTGCTTGCCCTATTCTGCTCTTAATCTCTGTTATGCATCTTCCATCTTATGTTATAGTTGCCCCTAGGTATTTAAATAATCCACTTGGTTAAGCATTTCTCCTTCTATTGTTATCTCACATGTTGGTATAATAGTTTTTTAAATATAACCATTGTTCGATTTATTGCCTGGCATAATTTGCTGCATCTCGTCAGGTATATACTGCAGAAATTACACAACATAAACTAAAGTAATAAGACCAATCCTTCAAGCTAAAATATAAAATGCACATATTCACACAGCAATTTGAATTGCCTACCACGGCAATTTTAAACAGACTATCATGACTTTTTGTTCGCACAAAGTTGTTTTCTGTAGATAGGTAGCTTTTCTTGCTGAATAATTTTACCAGAGCACTGGCCTAGTTGCCTACTTTTTGCAGTTTTCAACGTGTGGGATTTTTAATTGGCACAAGTTGCACATGGGATCTCCTGTTTTTTCACCCTTATCTAAGAAGACTCAGGTATCAGTTGCACTACCTAAAAGATCAGGGGGAACATGTCAAACATGTGATATCTTTAGGTATCAATGGTTCTTGGGAAAATACCCAGCCATAAGCAGAGAACGAATCTGGTTCCTTCTGATGCTGTAAACACTCAGCCTCATTCCCCCCCCCCCCCCCCTCCCCCCTCCCCCTCCAACCTGTCATGTTTTCAAACATGTTTATTGTAAATACTGTGAATGTTCTACCATCATCTGGTGGCTTTTCCTGTGCAAGACAGTTCCCCCATGACAGTATGTTGATCTCTCTCTCTCTCTCTCTCTCTCTCTCTCTCTCTCTCTCTCTCTCTCTCTCTCTCTCTCTCTCTCTCTCTCTCTCTCCCCCCCCCCTCTCTCTCTCTCTCTCTCTCCTCTCTCTCTCTCTCTCTCTCTCTCTCTCTCTCTCTCTCTCTCTCTGTCTCAGAAAAAGTCTGTCATTGCTTTCATTCTGAACCATGACCGTACTTATCGATGACCATAGCCATTATCTGTATAAAGAGATCCTCTGCTTACCGTCACGAACTTGAGACTATAACCAATAACTATCTTTCAGCTGCTCTCAAGTTCAGTCCATGAGTGGGTTAATGTATTTTATTATACACATGTTTTGAATGTTGTAAATATCAGCTATGTTCAAACATTTCAAAATCAAATTAATTATGAATGTCTATTTGCAGGCAGATTACCACAATTTAATTAGCATAACTGCGGATCTGGTTGATGCCCTCGAAGCTACCGTCCAAGGAAGACCTGTAAATGCACATTTTTATTTTCTATTTTCTCACTTTTTATCCCTTTTATAATCATGAGAGTTCCACTGCTTTGATTTTGTTATTTCTTTCTTCATTGTTCACATGAAATATCATTTGGCACGTTTAACTCTTCATATATCTTGAGGCACTTGAGTAGCCTTAGTAATTTTTCCCAGAAATAGCCAACTCCAGTTAGAGAGGCTTTGGAGGTTAAGGCAGTACAAGTTAAGATAAAATAAAATATGTGGCTTGTATTTCAGTTACATTTTCAAAGTCTATATCTATCCTGGCAACCTGCATATTGACATGCAGTGGAATTTGTATCAACCCCGCCTAAAATGGCTTCCAGGAAGTGTTGTGGGAATGAAGGGGTCGGCGTGATATTGACCACATGATCCATCGAGTGCCGATTGGTGTACACAAATATGGGGCTAGCACCATGTAGCCAGTGGGCCTCAGGGTTTAGACAGGCGTCCTTTACACACTTTACATGCTTTACACACTTTACATACTTTACATGCTTTACACACTTTATATTACACACATTATATACTTTATACACTTTACATACTTTACATGCTTTACACACTTTACATGCTTTACCTGCTTTACACACTTTACATGCTTTACATACGTTGCACGCATTATATACTTTACATACTTTACACACTTTACATACTTTACACACTTTACATACTTTACACGCTTTACATACTTTAAACGCTTTACATACTTTAAACGCTTTACATAATTTACACATTTTACATTACACACATTATATACTTTATACACTTTACATACTTTACATGCTTTACACACTTTACATACTTTACATGCTTTACACACTTTACATTACACACATTATATACTTTACATACTTTACATGCTTTACACACTTTACATACTTTACATGCTTTACACACTTTACATGCTTTACACACTTTACATTACACACATTATATACTTTATACACTTTACATACTTTACATGCTTTACACACTTTACATACTTTACATGCTTTACACACTTTACATTACACACATTATATACTTTATACACTTTACATGCTTTACCTGCTTTACCTGCTTTACACACTTTACATGCTTTACATACGTTACACGCATTATATACTTTACATACTTTACATACTTTACACATTTTACACACTTTAATACTTTACATACTTTACACACTTTACATACTTTACACACTTTACATGCTTTACATACTTTAAACGCTTTACATAATTTACACATTTTACATACTTTACACACTTTACATACTTTACACACTTTACATATTTTACATACTTTACACACTTTACATACTTTACACTTTACTTTACACATTTTACACACTTTACATACTTCACACACTTTACATACTTCACACTTTACTTTACACATTTTACACACTTTAATAATTTACACATTTTACATACTTTACACACTTTACATATTTTACATACTTTACACACTTTACATACTTCACACTTTACTTTACACATTTTACACACTTTACATACTTCACACACTTTACATACTTCACACTTTACTTTACACATTTTACACACTTTAATACTTTACACACTTTACATACTTTACACACTTTACATGCTTTACATACTTTACATGCTTTACATACTTTACACACTTTACATACCATGTGCCACTTGACGAGCCTAAACATGTTTCCCAGAATTAGCACAAACTCCACTAACATCGGCTTCATAAGTTACAAATATACAAGCCAAAACAAGATATACGTTTATGGATTGTATTCAGATTAAGTGTTTCCAAACGTCTCTTTTGGTAATCTGTAAGTTGATGTGTGGTGGAATTTTCAGTTACATATAAGTAGATCTGGACATTTTTGATTCAGACTAAAAGCACAGCCTATTTATTATAACATATTTATAGAGCAGTGGTTTTTCAGTTTACTTACTAAGAGTTAATGTGTTTGCAAGATTATTTATAGCTTTCTGTTAATAGATTTATAGAGATGTTTTGCAACTTTTGGTTCAGTTTGTTTATGGGATCTCAGTTAAAACCGTTAATTCCAGATAGATGCTAATTTAAAATAAGTGGTCTCTGGAGAAATGTTCAAGCCAATTGCCGCACGCACTGAAGGTTGTGAGTTCATTTTCAAACTGCGTCGTTCATATCATGAGTGCAGTTGTTTAGACACCCCTGGGAATCATTGCTGAAGATATGGAACTTACACTTTTTATGATGCTCTTGGCAGATAGTTGTTGGTTTTCCCTTCATCATGGGGACGTGTAGTTGGGTTTTTTTGTTTTCTTCATCTTGAAGAAGTGCAGTTGGGTTTTCACCTTCTTCATGGGCAAGTGCAGTTGTTGTTTTTTCCCTTCATCAAGTTGTGAGACATTTGTGTCATTTCTCAAACATTCCAGTACTTTTTAAAGGACTACTACAGTTGGGATAAACATATAACAGCTGTTCAGGGCGAGAACATTTGCATGTGATAAGTTGCTTTGTACAAGAGGTGTTAGTTGTTTTACATTCTACATTTGAGAGAGGTTTTATGAAGCATTAGCTGACAGTTTAATTTAGCTGCCCTATTGTTTATAACTTTATGTTCATTGATATGTATAGATGTTTGCAACTTCAGGTTACATTTTTGTTTAGGATCCTATTGATTATAACTTTATGTTCATTGATATATATATAGATGTTTGCAAGTTTTGGTAATCTTTTTTGTGTAGTACCCCATTGTTTATATCTTATGCTAGTTATTTTGTGTAAATGTTTTTAGGAATTTTAAATTTTGCAGTACAAGGAAAGTTTTGGTTCTTTTGATGAATAACATAAATATAATTCCTTTAAAAAAAACACGAATAAACAAACAAACACAAATGCAGTATCTGATATAAAATAAATGTTATATATCTCAGTTATAGCAATAATAATTATTTAGAAGCATTTTGCTTACGGTGTTTGTGTTATTACAGTAATTTCTTTGAAAGTAATTTTGTTGTTTAAATTTTTATTCCCTAAAGGATGTAGAGGTGTTTCGATATTTTCCATGCTAATGTTGTCCTCTCTAGAGTACCGTAATTTCAAAAGTTATTTTTTCCAAATATATTGAGGCAGTCTCCCATGGAAAATATTGCTATCGAGGTGTGAATTGTTTGGCATTCACATATTCTAGTCCATGACATAAAGAGGATGGATGCCCTGATCCCTTCCTCTCCATCTTTCTTTCATAGATAATTTCCAGAAAATTCTGAAAATAATCTGGTAGCAGCCATTTTTGGTAAAACTATATTGATGTTCAAAATGTGATTGTAAAAGGTTTATTTGAAAATTATGATGAGGCTTTATGAGTAAATAATCATTATCAGGTTAATCAAAGAGATGCTAGAACAGATAATAAGTTTTTCATATCTTGGGGATGTAATAACAGATGATGACAGAAATAAAACAAATAGAGAAGACAACTGGAATGCCAAAAAATGTATTGAACATTAAGATAAAGATATCAACATGCAACAAGATATTTGTATGCAAAAGGATAAACAACTTAAAATGTGAATATTCTGGTGTTGTCTTAAACTTAAAACTGCTTTATTGCCATGGGATGATTAATTGTCTTAAGTGACTTCCTGTATATGCCATGGGTTTATATACAGTAGTGTTCCTTATGCAACCCCTTTAATTTGATATATAATACAACATGTCTGCTACCATATTAACAACTTTTAAATATTGTGACACACCCCTACTTCCCATTTTTTGCCATCCAGGTTTGTTTGGTCCATACCCAGACCTACTTTTTGTTTGACACTGAACCCGTTAACGCTGCTCTATTGCACAGAGGCATGGGCTGGGAAGGAAGCAGCAGTAGCACACTGACTAGCATGCTTGCCTGCTGGCTTGGTGGCCGTGTGTTTAAACCACCATCATGGTGGATTTTTGACTAAAATTGACCTGGGTTCTCAGATCAACCCAGTCTAAAATGGGGTACTTGGAAATGTTCTGGGAAGCAAAGGTCATTAGGTCATGTGAGCAGGCCACCCAGGTTTTTGAAATATCCATCCCAGATTCTGTCTCTCATCCTTAACTGATTCAGTCTCAAACACAAAGTAGGGTTGGACCAAACAATGTACACAACCAAATGAACAATTATTATAATGTCAATTTCCATTAACTGAGCATTGAAATTGTGGAAGATACCATGAGACAAAACAACACGATGACCCTAGTATGGCAGTATATCATTCTTCTGTCCAAACCGGAGGTGACATTTGACGATATATTATCCTTTGGCACTCTGAATTAGTTAAGTTATAATTTTTAAATTGCATAGAGTTTTGGTTGCTTGTTCTCATAGATCTGCCTGATTATTTTTGTCATATGTTTGGAACATGTTGCACAACGGTAATAATTGTATATTTCTTTCTTAAGATTGAAGTGGTAAGTGTTTAGACAATTTGTGGTAAGTAGTAGGCTGGAAGTGAGTCGTAAGTATGCCATTATGAGTGTCTGATGATGTGGTGAGTACGCCTGCTGTCTGTAGTAAGGAAATGTTGCATGTCCTTTTCAGGACATTGCACTTGCACTCAACCCCAACCCTTGGTTGATCTCATCTCATCAAACAGTGGGACAGTACCTGTTTTGGGGCATCATGAATCGATATTCCCATGGACTCTGCTATCCTCTCAGTCCATCGTTTACCTGGTTGATTTACTAGGTGATTTTACATTGCTTTCTGAATGAGAAGTCACTATTGAAGCAGAGAGAGAGAGAGAGAGAGAGAGAGAGAGAGAGAGAGCGAGAGAGAGAGAGAGAGAGAGCATCCCGGTGTTGGGGATGAACCCTCTAGTCCAACATCCATGCACTAGAAGTTTAAGTGCAATAGCATTAAGTGCCATGACCACACAGGACCTCTAAGATGTAGTCAAGAATCATACTGATGAAACAAAGGTGTAGGATGTCAGCCAGAATTTGTTGTCATACAACTAGTATTGCTTAGTATTTATGTCCATAAATACCAGCTCTTGCTAAAGTCTCACTACACTTTGTATGAAGAACAAATCTGAAAAAAAAAATGCTTTCTTTCCTTGATAACATCATTTTGTTTGGAATGCAAAGAATTACCCTAGCAGTCAACAGCCATTCGCTGTGTATTGCTTCACGATTAACTGTGTAGCACATTTTGTGATGACATCATGTACTTCATTTTTCAAATTTGTTCTACATACGAAGTGTAGCGAGACTTTACAAACACCCTGTATTTGTTTATTTATGTAATGCATAATTAGAGCTGTGGTGGCATTCTGGTTAGTGCACTTGCCAGTCAAGACAGTGGTCTGGGTTCATTCCCAAGCAGAGAGAGGATGATTTTTTTCTGACCAATGTGGCTCTGAGGTCGACCCAGCGGCACAAAAATGGGTGCCAGATAATTATCAGAATGTTCTGGGAATTTTCTGGGAGGGAAAGGTGATGAGGGAAGGAGCTGGCCACACATTTGCTAGTGCTGTGAAAGCCCCTCATGCCTTTTAGTGTAATATGTATTTATATTAAAAAATGGCACACCATTGTGTAAAAATGGCATGCTATTGTGTAAAACCTGCCAGCTGTCTTTGCCTGAATGGCTGTTATGGAATAACACAAAAATAATTCTTGTATATGTATTGAACAAGGAATGTTTATATAGTTAACATTTTAATGCTCTATGTTTAGCTTGTAAGGTTTTTGTTTTGGAAAATTTGGCCTGTTCAGTCTCTGTTTTAAAAAAGCATGTGTATCTAAGATTGTAATAACTATAATCTGTGTGCTATGCCTAATTGGCTGCCATTAAGTATGTCAATGATTGGCTCAAATGTATGCATTGAGCAAGGTTTATGCTTACTAAGGGAACATTCTCTTTCATCGCATATTTTAGGGGTTTTATGGTCTTGGATTGTGAAAAATATCTGACACGTGCACCTAGTAAACATGTTGAAGATGAACACCCATGTGCAGTCAGAGTATAAAGAAACATGGCATAATTTCAGAATGTGAAACCACAAGCTGTATTCTGTGACTGATAATTATGATAGGAATTTCATCAAAACGTCCTGCATGTATAACATTTAATTTTATTTACATTAAGACTGAACAGGTCAGAATTATATATACACACACACAAACACATATGCGCAGAAGTCTGCACGCATATGCATGCACACACACCACAATGACCAAGCTTTTATAGCTCATCATCATCATCATCAAATGCTTTGCCAGCTGGCATAGGTGATCATGCTTTCTCACATCTCACAACCTCCAACAGACTGACATTTTTCCATGCTCCAATGGAAAGATGTCAAGAATCTTCTTTCATTGGTCTGCATCTGTCTTTCTTTCTATAAATATTTCCTGTTGTTACAAAAGACAACTCAAGCTTTAAGTAATATTACTGCTAGGCAGTAGTCTTCATGATTTTACTTGCACATGCTGTAGCTTTATTTTGTCTTTGGTAGTTGTGGTAACCTGGAGTACAACGAAAGGAGACGAAGCCTTGTTACAAACCTTGAGAACAAAGTTTTAAGACGCATCTTTGGACCCATTACGGATACACAAAGTGGAGAGTGGAAAAGAAGAAGTAACAAAGACATTTATGATCTGTTTAAGTCCCCACTAATCACTGGTATCATGAAGGCTAATAGACTACAATGGCTGGGGCATATAGAAAGAATGGAAGATAATAGGGAAACAAAACTTGCTTACACTCATGAAATAAATGACCGTAGACCCCGAGGTAGACCAAGAAGACGGTGGAGAGATACTATGTATACAGACCTACAAGCACTAGGAATCAACGATTGGCAAGAGAAGGTCAACCAGAGAGACGAATGGAGATGGATTGTATCTGCAACAAAGAACCTCAATGGCTCGGAACGCTGAAGAAGAAGAAGAAGTTGTGGTGAATTTGTTTTATTCTTTTATTGCAATGTGTCATATTATCGCTGCAATGTGTCATATTATTGCATTGTATTTTTTTAGTGGAACAGAATGCTTTGTGATTATAGTTTTATATTAATGTAGCCTTTAATCTTTTCATGTGTGGGAATATTTCGAGTGCTGTGATGTCTTTTCTTGACTCAACTCAACTCAGCTCAACTCTGTTCTTTGCATGTTCACAGTAACAGTCTGCTTTTTCTTTGCAATGTTTTAGTAGCACAGCATGTTTTTTTTTTCCAATTTGCAGTTTAGTGACATAATCTGTATTGTCTTTGCATGTTCATCAATATATAATTATTATTATAAAAACACTTTTGCAATAATATAGCATCATTTTTTTTCCTTTGCACTTTTTTAATGAGGCAATCTATCTCCCCCCCCCCCCCCCCCCCCCCCCCCGCTTTTGTATAATGAAAGTCTAGTGTTTTTTAATGTGCACCTTTGTAATTGCACCTTTATAATGACCCTGTGTAATGTTTCTTTGCCTTTTTATGGTAATGTGGTCTAGATTATTATTTGTGCTGTTACAGTGAAAATCTATATTGCACTTTTGTAGTAATTTAATTTTTCTTGTCACATTTATGTTGATGTAGTCTAGATTTTTAACTGCTTTTTTGTACTGACAGGTGACTAGATTTTTCGTTTGCACCTTCGTAGAGACATTTTTAATTGCACATATCTAGTGATTCAGTCTATAACATTCTAGTATTTTGCTGCATTGAGCTTTGCATAACAGGTTGCTGTTTATAAATACCTAGGTGTATTGCCCTGCATCTCCACTGGGTTGTTAATTCTAAGTACTTCACATCAGCAGCTGTATTTCTGTCAAGAAAAGTGGATAGTGATATGTTTATAGACTTTGCAAACAATTATATCCAGTTTAGAGAGTACAACTGGCATATGCTCAGTCTGGGACAGGCACTCTTTGAATACCAATTGTGGCAACATCTGTATTTAAATCAAAATCTCCAGGAAGGAAACCCGGCCAAAAATGCCTGAAGAAGTTGCATGTGTCAGCTGAAAGGAGCAAATATCTCACCTCTGCCGTAAACAGGCACAACGAATGATATTTTAAAAACAGATTTTGTGTGTAGGAACATCATTAACAATTAATGGAGAACGGCTAAAACATTTAGAAATAAACTACAATTAGAAATCACTGGTACCTGTACAGAATAGAAGGAATAAATGGTTTGACAGAATTACTGATGTGGAGCTTCGGGAGAAAACTCGAAGAATTTCAGCAAATCAGGAGGTGAAAGACGGACTCTGGTGCTGGATAGAACCCGTATTGAAAAAAACCTGAAGGCAGTATAACTAGAAAGTTCCTATACTGAAATCTACAGGGCAAATGAAATAGAGAAATGTCTATAAACACACGGAGAAGTGAAATAGAGGAATGAATGTATAATATGGGGAGGATTTGAAGCTAGCTGCAGGAGACAGCAAATGATAGGCTGGTTTGGTTTGAGTTAGTTGTTAGTTGAGGGCCTCTGATTCAATTGAGGATATGGGGCAGAAGGAGGAGGGGGAAAAGAAGAGGAAGAAGAATGTTTCAGTTAAAATTTCAAGTAGAAATTTAAAGATAATTGGTTAGAATCAGGTGGCATTATAATTTTTATACCACAGTTTCATTCTGAAGTCTTGTTTTATATTTTTATTGTTTATTGAAAGTAGTGATATTTAAAAAAAATTGATGGCAAAGGGGAATTTTAATACATGGATGCTATTAATTTTTTCCATGAATAATTGATAGACATAGTTTGTAATAAAAAAAAAAAGAAGATTAATTAACATTCTTTGAAACAAAATAACTCAATGATAGCCATTAGTTTAAAACACATAATTAAGTGACAGCTATTGATTTGTACAAGTAGCTAAGTGATAGCTATTGGTTTAACAAAATTAATTGATGGCTATTAATTTAAAAAAATAACTAAGTGATATGCAGTTAGTTGCTTATCCTTTACAGGACATAGCAGTCAACCCCAGAATGTTTTGGCCTTTTGTGATTTCTTGGCAAGTTTACGTTCTGTAGTTTGCCATTGCTTTCTGAATGGCAGGCACTCATACCATTTTATAAAAATGAACGTAAGGCGGTCTGCTGCCAAATCGCTTGTAGCTGTGTTTTTGAACACGGTTTGTAGGATTATGAATTGCGCCCGTAAACCCTTCGCTACAGTACTGGAAGCTAAGTGATAGCCATTAGTTACTTAGCTGCATATCCTTAACAGGATGTCATAGTCAACCCCAGCATTCTTTGACTGATTGTGGTCTCTTGGCAAGTTTACGTTCAGTAGTTTGCCATTGCTTTTTGAACAACCGACATTCATACCATGTTATAAAAAAAACCAACGCATGGTGGTCTGTTGTCAAATTGCCCACAGCTGAGTTTCAAATGCGGTGTGCAGGATTATGAACTGTGTCTGTAGCCCCTTCGCCACAGATAGCCTTTAGTTTAACAAAATTACTAAGTGATAGCTATTGGTTTAACAAAATAACTAAATGGTAGCCATTTGTTTAACAAAATAGTTAAGTGTTAGCCATTTTTCTTCGTTGAAAGATTACCCCAGAGTACCTGCAGAAGTTGTGTAACAGGCTGTTCTCCTCTCACATGAGAGCCTCGGTTGATATCAGTCGACCTGGCACTGCTGGAGAGGCTCTCCGAGCCTCTATTATTCCTCAGTCGTAAGTAGCAGAAGCATTTTGTCTTAATTTTGTCTTGAAATGTATGCCTCCCAGTGAACAGCACGGAGGTTGTAATGCATTTCCTTGGGCTTAGTGGATTTTCTTGCAAATTTTAAATCTGCCAATTCCTCTTTCTTTTCTGCTTCCTCCTCTTCCTCCTCCACATTCCATTTTTCCAAGCCTTTAATATCTATTTTCTGGACAAAATAATGTGCCATTGATTCACAGCCATGAGTTAAAATTGGTTCTGTTAGAGCGGCTTCTTCCCTCGTGCATGTAGCTTGTGCGAGTTATAACCTGGTCTTATGAGTGTTCTCCCTACACTATTACCACTGATCAGGGAGCAGTGGCTAGCGCACTTGCCCTTGCCTGCCATCTCCCCTCTTTTTAAAGCTCCTATGTCGACCTGGCCTAAAATGGATACAAGGACAAGTTTTGGTAAGTAAAGATGGCCGATGTAATATTCACCACATCACCAAATGAGTTCCAGTTGGTCTATAAAAATATGCCGCTTGCACTATGTACCCAATGTGTCTCAAGGCTTGGAATGTTGAGTTGAGTTGAGCTAAGAACCGACATCACCGCACTCAGGACATTACCATATGCACTCCGTCCCCTCGTTCAACAGTCAGCGAAGAGTCACACTACTAATCGTTCCCACCGCTATCTGATTGAAAGTTCTCCTAGTCTTCCCTCTCAGTTTTGAGATTCTACCAGAACCCCTGCCAATCACCTGCAATCTCTTCCTTTCCACATACGGGTTCTCAATCTATTTCCCCACCTGGTCCCACAGGCACACGATCACCTTTCCCTTGCCCATAGGTAATCTACCACCAAGAGGTGCATTCCCTGCCAGCCTATCAGTCTGTTCATTCCCCCACACTCACTCACCATTGATCGAGTAGGACTTTCGGTCCCCAACATGGTTGATAGGCATTGAACCGTTAAGGTCTCTGGGGTGTTTATGCTTGTGGCTATGGTTTGCATTCGCATATTCTTCATGTTGGACTGGTAGTACATTGTTCCATCGCCCTACTACTGAGTGAGTGCGAGGCGCGACACTGTGAGCTGTGAAATTCGTGTGGAATGCTTTTACATCTGTCGCTGTTGTTTGTAGAATGAACTGCATATTCGGAACAATGGCGGCCTACTGTCGCTGAATTGACTTGTTTGCCTTTTTGGTTCATGAGTGCATTTTTCAGGAGACTCCTGGGAATCGTCGCTGGAGCTACAGAGTTCATGCTTTGTGCAGCGTTTTCAGCGGGTCGCCTTGCAGAAAAAGACCGAGCCATGTGGGATAAAACCCTGGTCAATGAAATCTTTCTAGTGACTGCCAATTCCATCGACGATGAACTGTATTTTCATGGAGGACTTTTGTGTTTGCATTCTGGCAGCGGCATTATGCACAGTGTACCTGTGTGGGCTGTTAGCTTGCCGAGACTCCTGTCTGTTCCACTTTTCACATTGGGTAGTGATGAGCATTTTGTGTGATATTCACTGGCACAGGAACGGAGCATAATGGGGACGACCCGTTGCCATGAAGTTGGAACCGCGACTAACTAACTAACTAACTTACCACTGTTATATGCTTGTGAAACCTGGACTGTTTATCAGCGACACACTAGGAAATTAAACCAGTTCCACACAGTCTGCCTTAGGAAACTATTGAAGATTAAATGGCAAGACAAGATCCCAGACACTGAAGTTCTAGAAATAGCATCTATGCCCAGTATCCAGACTCTACTAATGAAGAATCAGATTCGCTGGGCTAGTAACTTAACTCGCATGCCAGATCACAGGCTCCCTAATCAAATATTTTACTGCGAGCTGTGTTGTGGTAAACGCTCCCAAGGTGGCCTGAGGAAACGCTTTAAAGACACTCTGAAAGCTTTTGGAATTCTTCTTGACACCTGGGAGACTGCTGCCAAAGACCAAAATTTTGGCATGCATCATTACGCAAGGGTGCAGTCACTTGTGAAGCAACCAGGACTGCAAGAGCTGTGAAGAAGAGGCTGGACAGAAAAACCACTGCAGGAGATCCTCCTCCTGGAACGTCAAGCATTCTTTGCCCACATTGTCAAAGAACATTTCGAGCCAAAATAGGCCTTATCAGCCATCTTATAACTCATGTCTCCATACTTTCAACCCCACTGGATGAAATGAATGGTTATCATCATTCTTGATGGACAAACAACAAACAGAGGAAACAAACATTGATCCATACATGCCAAAGTAGGATACACAAGATGTAGTGAACTCCCTCAAGTGAGGAATGAAGAAAAAGTAGATAATAGCAGTCCATATTCAGTCATCATGTAAAGAGGGAATGTTTTCTCACCCCCAAATGACTCACCAGGTTTTATGAATTCACACCAGAGATTTTCTGTGAAGGAAAGACAATGAGGAAGAGAGCTCATCACTTCACGTCTCAAAACACTGAAAATCACATCACTTGACAGCTCTACTGAAGTGTTTACTACAGGATTATCATGTTTGTTTCATTCATTCTTAGTCTTATTTCTGTTGTATTTCCATCTGGTTGTGGTGTTGTTGTAGTCTTATTTCTGTTGTATTTACATCTAGTTATGGTGTTGTTGTAGTCTTATTTCTGTTGTATTTCCATCTGGTTGTGGTGTTTTTGTAGTCTTATTTCTGTTGTATTTCCATCTGGTTGTGGTGTTGTTGTAGTCTTATTTCTGTTGTATTTCCATCTGGTTGTGGTGTTGTAGTCTTATTTCTGTTGTATTTCAATCTGGTTGTGGTGTTGTTGTAGTCTTATTTCTGTTGTATTTCCATCTGGTTGTGGTGTTGTTGTAGTCTTATTTCTGTTTTATTTCTATCTGGTTGTGGTGTTGTTGTTGTCTTATTTCTGTTGTATTTACATCTAGTTATGGTGTTGTTGTAGTCTTATTTCTGTTGTATTTCCATCTGGTTGTGGTGTTTTTGTAGTCTTATTTCTGTTGTATTTCCATCTGGTTGTGGTGTTGTTGTAGTCTTATTTCTGTTGTATTTCCATCTGGTTGTGGTGTTGTAGTCTTATTTCTGTTGTATTTCCATCTAGTTGTGGTGTTGTTGTAGTCTTATTTCTGTTGTATTTCCATCTGGTTGTGGTGTTGTTGTAGTCTTATTTCTGTTTTATTTCTATCTGGTTGTGGTGTTGTTGTTGTCTTATTTCTGTTGTATTTACATCTAGTTATGGTTGTAGTCTTATTTCTGTTGTATTTATATCTGGTTGTGGTGTTGTTGTAGTCTTATTTCTGTTGTATTTACATCTAGTTATGGTGTTGTTGTAGTCTTATTTCTGTTGTATTTATTTCTGGTTGTGGTATTGTTGTTGTCTTATTTCTGTTGTATGTCCATCTGGTTGTGGTGTTGTTGTAGTCTTATTTCTGTTGTATTTCCATCTGGTTGTGGTGTTGTTGTAGTCTTATTTCTGTTGTATTTACATCTAGTTATGGTGTTGTTGTAGTCTTATTTCTGTTGTATTTCCATCTGGTTGTGGTGTTGTTGTAGTCTTATTTCTGTTGTATTTCCATCTGGTTGTGGTGTTGTTGTAGTCTTATTTCTGTTGTATTTACATCTAGTTATGGTTGTAGTCTTATTTCTGTTGTATTTCCATCTGGTTGTGGTGTTGTTGTAGTCTTATTTCTGTTGTATTTACATCTAGTTATGGTGTTGTTGTAGTCTTATTTCTGTTGTATTTATTTCTGGTTGTGGTGTTGTTGTAGTCTTATTTCTGTTGTATTTTCATCTGGTTGTGGTGTTGTTGTAGTCTTATTTCTGTTGTATTTTCATCTGGTTGTGGTGTTGTTGTAGTCTTATTTCTGTTGTATTTTCATCTGGTTGTGGTGTTGGTGTAGAGTCCCTGTTGCTGACCAAGAGGAAACCTACCCACCTTTGGATTTTACTCAGGTGAAGAGTCAACTGATAGACGGCACTGACAGGAAGAAGGCACTTATTCTGCAGGCTCTGAGATGGGTTAGTAATGTTCTTGTGCTCCATAATCTTCTCATTTTTTGCGCTCGCTTGCTTTTAACTCAAGCATAACCCATACATGCTACTTTTAGTAGTGCCGGACTGAATTTTGCGTGTGGATTGGCTTTCCTATTACCAGTGTTCCTCGCCACCAGGGGGATCCACTCTAACTTCTGAGGTACTTGTAACTTACATCCAAAAGTCAAGGACCAGTATAGGGGCTGTATCCCCTACCTCAGGATCAGCACACAGGATGTTTAAGAATGAGTGTTTTATCCATTCGTCCATTGATGAATCTCTAATGTTATTGAGGAATCTTTAATGTGTCTGATGGATCTCTAATGTGAATGATGAATCTCTAATGTGATTGATGAATCTCTAATGTGATAGATGAATCTCTAATGTGATTGATGAATCTCTGATGTAATTGAAGAATTCTCTAATGTGATTGATGAATCTCTGATGTAATTGATGAATCTCTAATGTGATTAATAAATCTCTAATGTGTCTGATGAATATCCAGCTTGTTGAGGAATCTCTAATATGTTTGATAGATATCTAGTGGATTTCATGAATCTCTTGTGTGTCTCATGAATCTCTAATGGGTTTGATAAATCTGTAATGTGTTTAATGAATCTCTAATGTGTTTGATAAATCTCTGATTTGTTTAATGAATCTCTAACAAATGAGTTTGAGATTGGTTTCAAGTTGGACAGAGTGATAGGTAGGGATCAGGCATGGAGAGCTAGTAATCTGCTATCATGTAAGTAAACAGATTCCAAAGGGCTCACAGATGACTAGAAATGAAATGCTTAGGGCTGACAGAACTTAAAGCCATTCAATTTGTGATGTCAAGCAGATTTTAGACAATGACTAATGAAATGATGGGGAAATTGGAGGCGATATAGATGTGGTTTTTGAAAAGAATCTTACGATTATCGTGGAGAGAGAAGAAAACAAATGCTAAGACATTGGCATTTGTAAATGTTGCTAGATCAGTTTTCATTACCATAGAGAAAGGACAAATGAAATGTATTAGACATATCAGCAGTAGAAATAGAGAAATTAGTTTTGTATGTGTGGGTTGGGGAGCATGAATATACTAGCCAAGAGAGGTAGAGAAAGATAGAGAATCATGTACGTAGAAAGCTTAAACCTCTAGGCAATAAACAACAATATAAGGGCAATAAACAACAATATAAGCAACATCATGTCCATTACAAGTTGACAGAGAGCAATGGGGAGGCACCTAAAGAAGTAGCAGATGTCATTTAGTGGCTTGATGTTCACACAGTGTTTGAGTTTATGATGAATATTTAACTGAATGTCAGACATATTTGTTTCTTATGTTATAATGTGTATTCATATTTGTCTTATGCACAGCGTTTGACTCGAACCAGGGCACAGCTAAGAGATCATATACTCAGCGAGTACATACAGAATGATATCCTGGGCTGCACTAACCAGGGCCAGTATCGAGTAAGTCGGACAGTAGCTGTCATTCTTGCCTTTTTCACCCTTGACCCCTCCATTGACCCTCAACCAACCCAATCCATGTCCTGACCAAAGCTATCCTATACTGACCCTTCCATGTCCTAACCAAAGCTATCCTATACTGACCCCTCCATGTCCTCACCAGAGCTATCCTATACTGACCCCTCCATGTCCTAACCAAAGCTATCCTATACTGACCCCTCCATGTCCTAACCAAAGTTATCCTATACTGACCCCTCCATGTCCTAACCAACGCTACCCTATACTGACCCCCCCCCCCCATGTCCTAACCAAAGCTATTCTATACTGAACCCTCCATGTCCTAACTAAAGCTATCCTATACTGACCCCTCCATGTCCTAACCAAAGCTATTCTATACTGACCCCTCTATGTCCTAACTAAAGCTATCCTATACTGACCCCTCCATGTCCTAACCAGAGCTATCCTATACTGACCCCTCCATGTTCTAACCAGAGCTATCCTATACTGACCCCTCCATGTCCTAACCAAAACTATCCTATACTGACCCCTCCATGTCCTAACCAAAACTATCCTATACTGACCCCTCCATGTCCTAACCAAAACTATCCTATACTGACCCCTCCATGTCCTAACCAAAACTATCCTATACTGACCCCTCCATGTCCTAACCAAAACTATCCTATACTGACCCCTCCATGTCCTAACTAAAGCTATCCTATACTGACCCCTCCATGTCCTAACCAAAGCTATCCTATACTGACCCCTCCATGTCCTAACCAAAGCTATCCTATACTGACCCCTCCATGTTCTAACCAGAGCTATCCTATACTGACCCCTCCATGTCCTAACCAAAGCTATCCTATACTGACCCCCCCCCCCATGTCCTAACCAAAGCTATCCTATACTGACCCCTCCATGTCCTAACCAAAGCTATTCTATACTGACCCCTCCATGTCAACTAAAGCTATCCTATACTGACCCCTCCATGTCCTAACTAAAGCTATCCTATACTGACCCCTCCATGTCCTAACCAAAGCTATCCTATACTGACCCCTCCATGTCCTAACCAAAGCTATCCTATACTGACCCCTCCATGTCCTAACCAAAGCTATCCTATACTGACCCCTCCATGTCCTAACCAAAGCTATTCTATACTGACCCCTCCATGTCCTAACCAAAGCTATCCTATACTGACCCCTCCATGTCCTAACCAAAGCTATCCTATACTGACCCCTCCATGTCCTAACCAAAACTATCCTATACTGACCCCTCCATGTCCTAACCAAAACTATCCTATACTGACCCCTCCATGTCCTAACCAAAACTATCCTATACTGACCCCTCCATGTCCTAACCAAAACTATCCTATACTGACCCCTCCATGTCCTAACCAAAACTATCCTATACTGACCCCTCCATGTCCTAACCAAAACTATCCTATACTGACCCCTCCATGTCCTAACTAAAGCTATCCTATACTGACCCCTCCATGTCCTAACCAAAGCTATCCTATACTGACCCCTCCATGTCCTAACCAAAGCTATCCTATACTGACCCCTCCATGTTCTAACCAGAGCTATCCTATACTGACCCCTCCATGTCCTAACCAAAGCTATCCTATACTGACCCCCCCCCATGTCCTAACCAAAGCTATCCTATACTGACCCCTCCATGTCCTAACCAAAGCTATTCTATACTGACCCCTCCATGTCAACTAAAGCTATCCTATACTGACCCCTCCATGTCCTAACTAAAGCTATCCTATACTGACCCCTCCATGTCCTAACCAAAGCTATCCTATACTGACCCCTCCATGTCCTAACCAAAGCTATCCTATACTGACCCCTCCATGTCCTAACCAAAGCTATCCTATACTGACCCCTCCATGTCCTAACCAAAGCTATTCTATACTGACCCCTCCATGTCCTAACTAAAGCTATCCTATACTGACCCCTCCATGTCCTAACTAAAGCTATCCTATACTGACCCCTCCATGTCCTAACCAAAGCTATCCTATACTGACCCCTCCATGTCCTAACCAAAGCTATCCTATACTGACCCCTCCATGTCCTAACCAAAGCTATCCTATACTGACCCCTCCATGTCCTAACCAAAGCTATCCTATACTGACCCCTCCATGTCCTAACTAAAGCTATCCTATACTGACCCCTCCATGTCCTAACCAAAGCTATCCTATACTGACCCCTCCATGTCCTAACCAAAGCTATCCTATACTGACCCCTCCATGTCCCAACCAAAGCTATCCCATACTGACCCCTCCATGTCCTAACTAAAGCTATCCTATACTGACCCCTCCATGTCCTAACCAAAGCTATCCTATACTGACCCCTCCATGTCCCAACCAAAGCTATCCCATACTGACCCCTCCATGTCCTAACTAAAGCTATCCTATACTGACCCCTCCATGTTCTAACCAGAGCTATCCTATACTGACCCCTCCATGCCCTAACCATATTATTCATTTCTATTTCTACCTCAGTTTCTTTTCCCCTGTGGATTTCAGACAAAGACCTTTCTAGTTCTACCATTCTCAGTTTTCTTCAGTGGATGTCCTGTACAATGTCAGTGTCTTTTCTTCACCTCTTGGTTCACTGGTATTTGTCTAGTTCTCTCCATTAGCTCCACATTAATGATTCTCTCATACCATTTCAGTTCTTCTATTTTGTGCAGACAACAATTAGTTAATGTTGTGACTCTAATAGGCAAACAAAATTGTCCTGCTTAAAAATTGAAAGCATGAAAAGAAACACAAGGAAGTCATGAAAGTTCTTTTTTTTTTTTTAAAAGTTACATATCCCTTACAGGACGTTGCAGTCAGCACCAGCATTTTACTGCCGTTGTTGATTTATGGCCAGTTTTTACCTTCAGTAGTTTGCCATTGCTTTCTGAACGACCGGCTCCCATACCAGCATAACATGGTCTGCTGCCAAATCAATCGCCGCTGTGTTTCGAACGTGGGTAAGCAGCATTATGAATTGCGTTCGCAATGCCATTGCCACAGAGACCAGCGTAAAGTTCTTTACACATTCCCTATTTAGTTAATGATAGCAGTTCTTTGCCAAAGATTGAATTAAACATGAAGAAGGAAATTGAGCAAGTTTATGAGAATAATGAACTGGAAGCTCCAGAAAGTAATCTTAAAGACATAAGTGCTTGTAATCAGACTGCTACCTGTACCATTAGTAGTGGGACTCTTTGCTGGCTGTTGAAGATGAGGAAGGAGCATGTATGGGAATGTCCTGAGTGCTATGATGTCGGTTCTTGACTTGACTCAACTCAACTAACTCAGCTCAACTCAACTCAACGTTTCCCTCCTTCTAAGCCAATCCTTAAACTGCTGGCTGCTCTGCCAGATGCCAGCACATCTTGCAGATCAAA
The DNA here is from genome assembly GCA_963921405.1 of Cepaea hortensis. NCBI lineage: Eukaryota > Metazoa > Mollusca > Gastropoda > Stylommatophora > Helicidae > Cepaea > Cepaea hortensis. The sequence goes on from OY992896.1 coordinate 53,589,953, forward strand.
TGTCTTGCCAGATACAAGCACATCTCGTAGATCAAATTTCATGCCAGATGTCAGCACATCTTACAGATCAAATTTCTTGCCAGATGTCAGCACATCTTACAGATCAAATTTCTTGCCAGATGTCAGCACATCTTACAGATCAAATTTCTTGCCAGATGTCAGCACATCTTACAGATCAAATTTCTTGCCAGATGTCAGCACATCTTACAGATCAAATTTCTTGCCAGATGTTAGCACATCTTACAGATCAAATTTCTTGCCAGATGTCAGCACATCTTACAGATCAAATTTCTTGCCAGATGTCAGCACATCTTGCAGATCAAATTTCTTGCCAGATGTCAGCACATCTTACAGATCAAATTCTTTGCAGACTTAGACATGAAACAATATAAAAACAATAAGACTTGTGGGCTGCATCATTTTATTGCAAACCCAAATAGTATAGGGTGGTATGCAAATAGTTTCTATAGTATTGCAATTATCTTTCTTAATTCTGTATAACTGTTGGACCATTCGTATTTACTTTAACACCATATTTATGACATTTATATTGATGTGTAAAAGAAATTCAAAATTTTTAAACAAGTAACAAAAATGTTATATATACATTGGCGTATAATACTTTTATACTGTTTATCTTGTCCCTTCTTGTTACCCCCACAACTTTTATGAACAGCTTTCTAATTATTTATTTTGCAGGTGAAATTAATGAAACTGTTAGTAAGCAGCTCCGATGTTGTCAAACAGTACCTGGCCAGACTGTACAATGCCTGTGCTTCTATGTGTTCTGGTGCGTATAGTAACAGCTATTTATGCTAGCAGTAGCAGATATTATGTATTACCAAAATATTTAGTTGAATATCCTTTACAGGATGCCACAATCAACCCCAGCATATTTTGGCTGTTTGTGATCTCTTGGCAAGTTTACATTCAGTAGTTTGCCAATGCGTTTTGAATGATCGGCACACATACCATTGTATGAAAACCAGCTGTGTTTTGAAAGCGGGATTGCAAATTGTGTTGGTAATTCCTTTGCCACAGCACCACCTATGTATACCAAGTAAGATTGTAAATTGAGTACATTGGTTAAAAAAGAATGTCATCATTATCATCAAGTAGTTCAAGCATTGGGCTGGTCAAAAAAGCTTCATAATCATTGCATATGATAGTTTTCTGTCTAGTGCTGTTCTTTCTTGGCTTTTTTTCATGTGCTTGCTTTGAACATGAGCATAGTCTACACTGGACTGATTTTTGCATGTTAGCTACCTTTCCCTATCACCAGTGTCTCACGCCATCAGGCGAACCCACTCTAACTTCAGAGGTACTTGTAATTTACATCCTCAAGTCAAAGACGAGAAGTCACCATGTAAAGATTGAACCCGCTAACTCACCATCAGCACACTGGAAGTTTAAGAACCAGCGCTGTTATTCATTCGGCCATACTAACCTTGGTTCTCTTTAGTTCCATCCATGTCTGTAATGATAGACCTGTGAACGTCTGTTCTATAAATGGTTTTATACATGGTGCCCTTAGCCTACCCCTTCCTCTTTGTGTCAGTATTTTGTCTTCAAGTACGATAGACAGAGGGAATTACAGAGTCCATGGGATTTTTGATATATGAAGCCCATAAACTGGCACTCTCCTGCTGTTTATGCTTCACCACTACACAACAAGGTACAAGAGGTACACGATGAGATGAGTACTCTCTTTCGGGAGCTGCAGTAGCACAGTGGCCAGACACTTGCTTGCTATCTTGGTAGTCATGGGTTCGATCTGCAGTTTAAATTTTGATAATTGATCCAGGCTCCCAGGTCTCCTCAGCCTGAAGTGGGTGCCGGAAAAAGTCTTGGGAAGTAAATCTGGCTGGTAGGTTACTGACCACATGACCCACCGAGTGTTGATTAGTTTATAGAAATATGGGTCCGGTACCATATACCCAAGCGGGTGGGTTAGCAGAGTTGATAGTGAACTGCAATAATTTCATGAGCACATAGGATGCTAGTCCGGTGCCTGGGCTTGTCACCTGCGAAAGTGAAGGAAAACTTGGCCATCTATTCCTCTGTGCATTCAGTCCAACAAGATGTAATGGGGCTGTCACATGACAGACCCTAGCTGGATGCTGCTTCGGGGCAAATATTGGTTTATTTTAATTACTTGCTATAAACAGAAATGTAATTTTTGAGGAAAACTTTGTGAGGCGACAGGTGTGGCATTGAGCTTGTGTCCGCCCACGCTAATGACATTATAAGCCTAGTTCCCAATCAGCTGCTAGTAGGCGAGTAGTAACTTAAATATTATTTATACTTTGGCTGCATAACTTTTCTTTCCAAAGGACGGGGATATCTGGCCATGAATCCAGAGTTACTGCCCTCTCTTATGGACATTCTTCATGGAGACAAGAAAGACAACATTGCACAAGAGATGGTTTTAGGAACACTGCAGAAACTTAGTTTAAGGTAACTGTTTTCTTGTCGTAAATCAACATCATCATCATCATGTGCCCTGCCTTATGGTGCAGATGTTCATGCACCTCCACAGATCTCGGCCCCTGATGTTCTGGATCAACTCTGTCGATGGTATTCCTCCATACCACCATCTCAGTCTGTCCAGCATAATTTCTCTCGGTCTGTGCCCCTTCTTCTACCTTTGATCTTTCCAGTCATCACAATGTTTTTCAATACCTTTCTTCTCATTTCATTGCAAATGAACATTGTTCTACTTTCATTAATGTTCTACTTTCATTATCCTCTTCCAGGTGCTCGTTAGTTATGCTGTCAGTCCAAGGTATTCACAACCTATGTTTCAGAAATCACATATCCAGTGACTCCATGCCCTGGTTCTAGTAGTAGTAGTAGTAGTAGTAGTAGTAGTAGTGGTAGTAGAAGTAGTAGTAGTGGTAGTAGTGGTAGTAGTAGTAGTAGTAGTAGTAGTAGTAGTAGTAGTAGTAGTAGTTCTAGTAGTAGTTCTAGTAGTTCTAGTAGTAGTAGTAGTAGTAGTAGTAGTAGTAGTAGTAGTAGTTCTAGTAGTAGTAGTAGTAGTAGTAGTAGTAGTAGTAGTAGTAGTAGTTCTAGTAGTAGTTCTAGTAGTAGTAGAAGCAGTTCTAGTAGTTCTAGTAGTAGTAGTAGTAGTAGTAGTAGTAGTAGTAGTAGTAGTAGTAGTACACAACTCAAGTTAAGTATTTATGTATTTGGCAGTTTGTTTACTGTCCATAATTCATTGTTATATAGTTGTCGTAAATACAGTTGTCTAAATGTCAATGATATTTATTACTTTAGCCACATAAACACCATAGTGGGATCAACACCTTGTGCCACATTTTTTTTTCATGCACTCGCTTTGAACTTAAGTGTAGTCCATACACGTGCTACTACTTTTAGTGCGCTGGACTGATTTTTGCATGTGGATTACTATTATATTATTAGTGTCCCTTGTCATCAGACAAACCCACTCTGACTTCAGAGGTACTTGTAACTTACATCCCCAAGTCAAGGATGTGAAATCAACATTTTAGTCCAACTGACCGGTGTAGAGGTTGAACCTGCTACTTCAGCATCAGCAGATTTGATGTTTGAGAACGAACTCTTATCTATTCAGCCATGCTGACATCCTGTGAAAGGTCGCAAGTGAATGGATCAACTTCATTGTACTGGAGTGTGCCCCATTTGGCTTGATCTCTCTCCGCAAAAAGGCCATGACATCTGCCAAGAGCAACACACAAAGCACAAATTTTATAACTCCAGTGATGACTCCCAGGTCTCTGGGGGAAAAAAAAAGGCACTTGTGGTCTGAACTATACTGTCTGACAATGAACCTGTGATCTTCACAACATGAGGCAGAAATCTTGATCATTTCATCATGGAAACACCCCCCCCCCCCCCCCCCCACATGTGTGAAAAAGAACTTATCCCTATTTGCATTAAATCCCCACACTGTTCAAGTTGGAGGGTAAGGGATTTACTTTAGAGCAATTCTTCTGACTTTGCTCTCAATCCAAGCAAAATTCTCTTGTAGTCAACAAATCCTCAAATGAATCATAAGTTGTGTGATATTTTTCCTTAGGCGTCAGCTGCAGTCAGCAATGATAGATAGAGGTGTGATTGAGTGGCTGGTTGGAGTCCTTGAGGACAATGATCCCCTGTCTGACTACACGCTGGAGTACTCAGTTGCCTTGTTGATGAACTTGTGCCTCCGGACAGCCGGTAAATAAACATACTCTGTATCATCATCATCATATGCAGTTGATCATGTTCCTCTACAAACATCTGTCCTCTGTTTTATGGACCTCTGAGTGAACTAAAATAAAAAGACAGTGAGGTTTATACAAGAGAAAGAATTGCAGATATAGACAATCGAGACAAAATTTCAGATTTAGACAATCGAGGCAAAATTGGAGATACAGACAATCGAGACAAAATTTCAGATTTAGACAATCGAGACAAAATTTCAGATTTAGACAATTGAGACAAAATTGCAGATACAGACAATTGAGACAAAACTGCAGATACAGACAATTGAGACAAAATTGCAGATACAGACAATTGAGACAAAACTGCAGATACAGACAATTGAGACAAAATTGCAGATACAGACAATTGAGACAAAATTGCAGATACAGACAATTGAGACAAAATTGCAGATACAGACAATTGAGACAAAATTGCAGATACAGACAATTGAGACAAAATTGCAGATACAGACAATTGAGACAAAATTGCAGATATAGACAATCGAGACAAAATTGCAGATACAGACAATTGAGACAAAATTGCAGATATAGACAATCGAGACAAAATTGCAGATATAGACAATCGAGACACAATTTCAGATACAGACAATTGAGTCAAAATTGCAGATACAGACAATTGAGACAAAATTGCAGATACAGTCAATTGAGACAAAATTGCAGATACAGACAATTGAGACAAAATTGCAGATACAAACAATTGAGACAAAACTGCAGATACAGACAATGGAGACAAAATTGCAGATACAGACAATTGAGACAAAATTTCAGATTTAGACAATCGAGACAAAATTTCAGATACAGACAATTGAGACAAAATTTCAGATACAGACAATTGAGACAAAATTGCAGATACAGACAATTGAGACAAAATTGCAGATACAGACAATTGAGACAAAATTGCAGATATAGACAATTGAGACAAAACTGCAGATACAGACAATTGAGACAAAATTGCAGATACAGACAATTGAGACAAAATTGCAGATACAGACAATTGAGATAAAATTGCAGATACAGACAATTGAGACAAAATTGCAGATACAGACAATTGAGACAGAATTGCAGATACAGACGATTGAGACAAATTGCAGATACAGACAATTGAGACAAAACTGCAGATACAGACAATTGAGACAAAATTGCAGATACAGACAATTGAGACAAAATTGCAGATACAGACAATTGAGACAAAATTGCAGATATAGACAATTGAGACAAAATTGCAGATATAGACAATTGAGACAAAATTGCAGATATAGACAATTGAGACAAAACTGCAGATGTAGACAATCAATTTCAAGCAATTGAAAGAAGCAGATCTGTCTTCTGTGTTCTTGATAAGTTTGAGCATTGATCATTATCCATGCCATTTTACCTACCCACTCAGCTTTTTCTTTGTCAGTCTCCATCTATCCATTTGTTACAACCTTCTTCAGACTCACTCGTATCATTCCACGATATCAAAATGACAGTTGTCTTGGCCTTATGTGGGTGGTCATCTGTCTTTGTGAACTGGCCTCTTGCAGTGCTTGGATATTGGTCTACTCAACACTAAAAACAAGAATACCACTGTTATTAGTTAAAACTCAAGAAAGAAAAGGGGGAAATGACTCCCGTTTCTATGTTATGATGGCATGCTGGGATTGTGATGCTAGAGTTATATTTTCTTGATCAAACAACACTTAATGGATGATATGTCCAGAACTGTAATGTCACCTACCTCCCAGTAAATGTGTTTTGTATCCCTTCTACAAGACTGGATAGACCCACAAGTCACATGCTCATAAAGAAACAAGAAACTCTACCTTGAGAGTATTTGAACTTAGGCTCACTGTGTCACCGGGCAAGATCATTGACCACTGCACTACTGAAACTCCTAAAATAAGTTAAATTGAAATCTTATACTCCATTACTGTGGCTTAGGAAATAGTGAAACTTTCATAATGCCCCGATATACCAAGTCCAGGGTTCTTCTTCTTCGTTCATCCGGAGTTTTTTTCCGGATGTTATTGCGTTGTGCCTGTTTACAGCAGAGCTGCGTTCTTGCGCCGTTAGGCCGACACATCCGACTTCTGCGGGCATTTGTTGACCGGGTTAACCTTCCCGGGAGTCCAGGGTTCAAAATCAGCCGCTCGTGATGAGAAAGCAAACCACTTTGCATTGTTTTTGATGGTGTGATGTGTTGGCCATTCAGAAAGTAATGACAAACTACTGAATTTACGTTGTCTAGTAAATCAGCAACAGCCATTAAATGCTGGAATTGATTTGCAATGTTTTGTAAAGAATATACTACTAACCTTTAACTCCAGTTGTATTACTCTATAAGTGTTTAGTTTAACCCTTTACAGGGCAGACGCTTGTCCGTTTCGTAGCCTTGAACGGGCAAGATTTTTTCAGGTTCTGTAAAATTTCGGGTCGCGTTAGTAAAAACATCACAAATAAGGTGTTAGTCAACCGATTTTAGTTAAATAAACAACATAATGAAGGGAAAAGCATGCAGAATATGTTACTCACGTGATTGTTGCCGGTAATCCATATATGAACACAAATATTTACGAAATATGGCATGTTGTTTGTGATTTTCCGTCACCTATACGGCAATTTACAAACACATTTTCAGAATCATAATCACTTTCTTTAAAGTCCAACTCACGACTGGCTAATGCAAAGTAAAGCTTTGCACTGATATCTAGCTCCGATTAATAATCAACTTCGTGCCCTTTAATGTCATTTAAATTGAACAGAGCGAAATCTCGGCTATCACTTGAAGAATCGCCGAAATCTATTTTGAAAAACAGCGTAAAAATCCCGAAAACTATCAAAAAAAGTCCGTTCAAATTCATTGTAGTGCATTTACAAATGGCGGCCACGTTGTCAAACTATCGGCGAAAGTGAAAGTAGCCGTCGGAAGTGTCGGAAAGCCGAGAGATCGTGTTTTTACAATGCATAATAGTATCGGCCGCTACGCTCGTTTTAAGCGATCGGCCGGTAATGGCCGCTATGCCCTGTAAAGGGTTAATGTCTATGTCAGTAGAACAGTATATACAACTTTAAGTGTTTATTTTAATGTCTATGTCAGTAGAGCAGTATACACAACTGTAAGTTAGAGACCAACAGTGTTTTATGGTCATGTACTGAGACGAGAGGTCTTGGAAAACATTGTGACAGCTGGAAAGATCAGTGGGAGAAGATGCAGGGGCAGACCGAAAGAAATGATGCATGATGGTCTTAAAATGGTGGCCTGGAGGAATATCATCTAAAGAATTGATTTAGAACCCCAATGACTGAGATCTTTGGAGAGGCATGGAAACTGACACCATTTGGCAAAGTATATTATGATGTCATGCATGCATTTTTAAAACATTTCAGTTACTCATTTTGACTGTCCATTGTATTCGTCCAGTGAAGATAGTGTAGAGGAATTTTATAATGACATAGAGTCTGCCTTAAAGAAATGTAAAAATTCAGAAATAAACATCATAATAGGGGACTTCAATGCAAAAGTAGGAAATCAAGGGGATAGATACACAGTAGGAAACTATGGTTTAGGAGAGAGAAATGAAAGAGGATACAGACTAGTAGAGTGGGCAAAAGAACAGGAAATGATTGTAGGAAACACCTGGTTCAAGCAACACCCTAGAAGATTATGGACCTGGAGGAGTCCTGATAGCAGGATTAGAAACCAGATTGACTACATTCTCATTAGCAGAAGATTTAGAAACGCGCTAACAGTAGCAAAAACAGTTCCCAGTGCTGATTGTTATAGTGACCACAGACTACTCACAGGAACATTGAGGATAAAGTTGAAGAAAGTCAAGTATACAACAGGGAACACTAAATATGATTTGTGTACATTGAGTAATGACAAGGAAATACAAAACAAATTCAACATAGAAGTACAGAACAGATTTGAAATATTGTCTGATCTAGAGATCCTATTCCAGGATGTGGATGATCAATGGGAAATGTTAAAGAATTCAATCAATGTGGCTGCAGAAAAAACTATTCCAAAATTAAAGAAGGTGGGTCGTAAGAAATGGATGACAGAGGAAATTTTACACTTAATGGAAACAAGAAGACTCAACAAAAATAATCCTGCCAAGTATGAAGAAATTCACAGACAAGTCAGAATATTATGTAGGAAGGCAAAAGAATCATGGCTTGAGGAAAAATGCTTAGAAATTGAAAAACAACACAACAGTCAAAATACCAAATCAGATTCTACATGTATGGACAGATTATGTGAAAGACCTGTATAATGATAACAGAGAGGAACAGTATGCTATTAGATTTAATAATGAAGGACCAGCAATTTTAAAGATGGAGGTTCAAAATGTTCTTAAGCATATGAAAGCTGGCAAGGCCCCCCGGTGCAGATAACATCACAACAGAAATGATTAGAGCTCTAGAAGAATTTGGACTAGAGCAAGTCACTAGACTGCTGAACACATTATATGATACTGGAGATATACCTTCTGAATTATGTAATTCTGTATTTATTGCAATCCCAAAGAAATCAGGAGCCTTAGAATGTGATCAACATAGAACAATTAATATAATGAGTCACATCACAAAGATTTTGTTACGAATTATCATGCAAAGAGTGAGGAAGAAAATACAACCTGAAATAGGGGAAGAACAATGTGGTTTTGTAGAAGGAAAGGGTACAGTAAATGCTGTGTATATGCTGCGAACAGTTATTGAACGTGCTTTAGAAGTAAACAAGGATATACATCTTTGCTTTATTGACTACACAAAGGCTTTTGATAGAGTTAGACATGTCAACATTGTGGATATGCTTGCAGATCTACAAATTGATGGGAAAGACATTAGACTTATAAAAAACATATATTGGAAACAACAAGCTGCCATAAGGATTGATAATGAAGTAGGACAATACCAACCTATTAAGAGAGGTGTTAGGCAGGGATGTGTAATGTCTCCAGATCTTTTTTCCCTATACAGTGAAAATATTTTCAGAAATGTAGAAGACCTAAATGGAATCAGCATTGGAGGACGAAACATAAATAACATTAAATATGCAGATGATACAGTATTGATTGCAGACAATGCACAGGATCTGCAACAATTAGTAGACGCTGTGGTTGTACACAGTGAGCAGCTGGGGTTGGAATTAAATTGTAGGAAGACACAGGTTATGGTCGTCACTAGGAAGAACGAAGTACCACAATGTAATATACAAGTAAATGGGAATATTCTTCAACAAGTGAATCGGTTCAATTATCTCGGAACAGTCATAACATCTGATGGCAGATGCCTTGAAGAGATTAGAACAAGAATCGCCATTGCGAAAGTAGCCTTTAGCAAGATGAAAAACATTCTGACCAATAAAATGATGTCAATTGAAACGAGAAAAAGAGTGTTGAGGGGATACATAGAGCCTGTTCTTTTGTATGGATGTGAAACTTGGACAATGTGCAGTCAAGCAGAAAAACATCTGATGGCTGCAGAAATGTGGTTTCTGAGGAAAATGCAAAGAATACCATGGACAGATAGAAAAACCAATGACCAAGTACTACAAGAGACAAATGAAAATCGTAGATTGATTAGAGAAATTAGACGTAGACAGTCAAAATTTTTTGGACATGTTATGAGAAGAAATGGACTGGAGAACTTAGTGACAGCTGGCAAGATCGAAAGGAACAGACCAAGAGGAAGACCGAGAGGAAAATACCTGGATGGCTTGGCCACATGGCATGGACGAGACAGGAACACTGAGCTGATCCACGACTCTGGTGATCGAGTGAAATGGCGAATCATGACCGCCCACGCTTTCCGGCATGGCACATGATTGATTGATTGATTGTATTCGTAACATTCCACTATATTCCTGTGGCTTCAAGAGATGTTCTTGCTTGTGTATTAATTACAGTTTAAACTTACAAGCGAACTATGGCAGTGTAGTGGCTAGGGAGTCTCCATGACGAAGTGGTCAAGCCGTCTGACTCGGACTCTGAAGGTTGTGGGTTCAATTCAGGCCGCATACTTTGGTTCACGAGTGCATTTTTTTCAAAGACTCCTGGGGGTCATCGCTTGAGCTACGGAGTGTGACACTTTCCTCGCTGCCATATGGGATAAAACCCTGTGCAATGAAGTCGACCCTGTTGACTTTTAAGCAACTTTATTTATTTACTGCTGGCTTAGTGACCATGTTCGAATCCCCATCAGTGCAGATAAAAAAAAATTGAGCTGTGTTCCTAGATTGACCCAACCTAAAATGGATACCAGTAAATGTCCTGAGAAACAAAAGTGGCCAGCGTGAGATTGCCAGTTGGTCCGCAAACATATGGGGCTAGCACCACATGCCCCTGGCATACCACGGTCGAAATGTAGCTGCGGACAATTTATAAGCAGACTGCCTTGTGCTGGTTTTCATACAATGGGATGAGTGCTGGTCATTCAGAAAGCAATGGCAAACTACTGAATGTAAACTTGTTAAGAAATCACAAACCCCCGGGAAGGTTAACCCAGTCAACAAAAGCCAGCAGAAGTCGGATGTGTCGGCCTAACAGCGCAAGAACGTAGCTTTGCTGTAAACAGGCACAACGCAATCACCTCCAAAAAAGAAAAAAAACTCCGGATGAACGCAGAAAAAGAAGAAATCACAAACAGGCAACAAATTCTGGATTGGACTGCGACATGCTGTAAAGGATATGCAACTAATTAACCCCAAGCATGTAAAAGAGTACATTACGTTTTTACTTGTATAAACTTACATAATCTGATTTGAGGTGTTTACATATTTAGGTAAAATGAGATGCAAAGACACTGCCCGTCAGACCCTGAAAGTTCTGAGTGATCTCCTCGGACATGACAATACGGAGGTGAGTGTCAGCTGTCACAGATTTCATCCTTGGGATTTTGAGGTTGCAGAACCAGGTTTCACATTGGCAGCTCTTCCTGGTGTGGGAATGCCCACAAATTAAGTTCCCGGTCAGGTCAAGATTCCAAGGATTTCATGCCTCTCTGCACATGTGAAGTTCCACAACCTGTCTTGCACACACACTACTGGCTTCTGAGCTTTTATCATAAACGAACAAATAAACTTTATTTTCAAAGGGTTAAGAATTGGGCACACAGGCCCGTCTGACATTCTGCCCTTCTTATCTTTCTCTTTCATATATTATTTCATCCATACATCACTTAGAAGGGAAGAGGAACTCTGTGGCACAGTCCCTGTGGAAATACTTCTCTCTGATAGATGCCAATCCATTTCAGAGCTCAGATGACCTAGACATCAATGCATTGGACTTGAGACTTAAAACTGTCTGCTAGAGAATTCACAACCAACCACAGCTAACCCACCTACAACAAACCAACCCCCACATCCAACCCACCACAGCCAACCCACCTACCACAACCAACCCACCACTGGCAACCCACCACTGGCAACCCACCACAACCAACCCACCACAACTAATCCACTTACAACCAACCCACCACAGCCAACCCACCTACAACAACCAACCCACAAACAACCCACCACAGCCAACCCACCACAGCCAACCCACCACAGCCAACCAAACTCATTCTTCTGTACCACAACCAACCCATACACCAACCAAACTCATCCTTCTGTAACACAACCAACCCATACAGCCAATCAAACTCATCCTTCTGTACCAAAATAAACCCACACCAACCAAACTCATCCTTCTGTATCACAACCAACCCTTACAGCCAACCAAACTCATCCTTCTTTACCACAACCAAGCCATAAAACCAACCAAACTCATCCTTCTTCACCACAACCAAGCCATAAAACCAACCAAACTCATCCTTCTGCACCAAAACCAACCAATCCAACCCACCAAACTCATCCTTCTGTACCACAACAAACCCACACCAACCAAACTCCTTCTGTGCCACAACCAACCCACACAACCAACCAAACTCATCCTTCCATTTTCTGAAAACAACTGGAAAGTATGTTCTGTTTTTGTAATCCCTGGAGTGGTGTTCACATTAGGAACAGGTGTCTTCCTGTAAAGCCAAATCAAAGCAACATCATGTATGAAAACAGATGGTTAGATTTTGTCAGGGATATACTTCACAAATACAAACAACATCATTTATAAAAACAGATGGTTAGATTTTGTAAAGGATATACTTCACAAATATAAATAACATCATTTATAAAAACAGATGGTTAGATTTTGTCAGGGATATACTTCACAAATACAAACATCATTTATAAAACAGATGGTTAGATTTTGTAAAGGATATACTTCACAAATACAAACTCAGTGCATCCACGTGACACATCTGACTGAAGATTTAAAAAAAATTTAACTCTGGTTACATGTAACAGCAGATTACAACAACAAAACAAACTTTCTGTTGTTTATATTAAATTGGTAAGACAGTGTGTGGGCAGGAGTAAACTATGGCGCCACCCAACAAGACAGTCTGACATATACATTGATAGTCATTGTTGGACCATATGTGCTAGGAATAAACAGCAGGTTAAACAGGGGCATCCATAACAGCTACTAAGTGACAACTCACTCCCAAGCGATGTGATCATATACACAGATGAGTCAGTACTGAGAGCTAAAAGAATGAGTGAGGCTACAATACAAAGGTCGAGGGAGAATGCCGTAATAGAGGATAGTCTGGCATATGATATCATGACTTCCAGCACGAGAATGGTGGTGGGGATGTAACAGCAGCTTTCCAATGGCTGGAGAGTAGTACAGCCCGACATGTTGTGTTTAAAGAACTCACACAGCATGCTGCATGCAATGGAAAGTGGTATGCTCTGCGTGGAGTGTCTTGCATTGCCTGAAAATATCAAGGTTAAGAGTATATAATGGATTTTTTGCCTGGAACATACGGGTGTATGAGGAAATGAACACCATAAACTGATTAGAGAAATTAGTCGCAGACGGTCAAAACTTTGTGAGTACGTTAAAAGAAGACATAGACTAAAGAACATGGTGACAACTGGCGAAATTGAGGGGAAAAGAACAAGGGAAAGGCAGAGAAGTAAATATTTGGATGGCTTGACCACATATCATGGTTGAGACAAGAACACAGAGCTGATCCATGACTCTGGTGATTATGTGAGATGGTGAAACATGACTGCCCACACTTATCAGCATGGCATAAGATGATGGTGATGATGAACTCATACTCGTACTTAATAACAAATGTGGACCACATTTGATCATTCACAAGGGTATAGATACTTAACAGGTGTGTCTTATATTAAGCCAACCGCAGCTCATGATTGCCTTGCAGTCAGCCAAAGGATGATAGTTCAAATGCCACTGGAAGATGATCACTCCAAATGTTGCTTTGGCTATTCCCTGAAGTTTATACACAGCTAGAAATAGATTTCTGTCGTTTCTCTGCAATAATTGATTCTGTAACAAGTAGATGACTGGCAGAAGCTGGTTCATTAACTCTCTCTTTGTTGCTGTTTGAGTCAGTTGTTAAAAGTTTTCAGAAACTTTAGATTGTGTATGCTCACATCTGTGGGTATTGTTAATACTCTCACCTATAGATTTAATGATTGATTAATTCAATCATTGATTTGCTGATGATTGACTCATTTAATCATTCATTGACTGATTTATTGATTGTTGACTGATTGATTGATAGATTCATTCATTGATTGCCTGATTCATTGACTGATTGGTTGATTGATCACCTGACTAATTTGATTGGGTAATTGATTGATTGACCTCATCCTATAGAAAACTTTAACAGCAACATTGCAACCATTCATGATCAAGTCTACAAAAGGCTTGGCATGATTTGGTTCAGGACCTATGCTCCATTGGGAGGGAAACAGCAGAAGAAGAATGAATTGATTATATACAAGGAGCGTCTTCATCACATCATGAAATAACCCGTTAGTGCATCAGTCTCCTCCTGCAGATCACACTAGGAGAAACTCGGCTCTTTGCATGAACTCAATAGCATTAGTGAGGGTCTCAGACTGCATCTGCCAGAATTCACATATACTATGTTTTCTCTGTAAGGGAAACAAATAATAATTAGAGTGTGCTTACCTTGATTGTTCTCAGATTCGCCCGTATGTTAATGGGGCTTTATACAGCATCCTGGCAATCCCATCCATCCGTGAGGAAGCCAAGGCAATGGTGAGGCTCATATTGAAATATAAATGTTGGTTATATAGTGATATGTTTGTATTGTGATATGTTCATCCAGTGCCGTATGTTTATATTGTCACATGTTTATATAGCAAGTGTCAACATCTGTGGCTTAGGGGTTAGTAAAATGCAGTTTCACAGTTCCTGGACACACCGAGTTTAGGATTTGAAATCAGCCATGGGCAGTTTCGAAGCAGATCACTTTGCGCTGATTTGGATGGTATGTGCGTCAGCCTTTTAGAAAGCAGTTAGTTAAAGTTAGTTGTATATCCTTTACAGGACGTTTGCAGTCAACACCAGCATTTTCTGCTGTGTTTAGAACGTGGGTATGCAGGATCACGAACTGTGTCTGTAAAACCCTTCGCCATGGAGACCTGTTAGAAAGCAGTACTGAATGTAAAATTGCCAATTAAATCACAAATAGTCAATAAATGCTGGGGTTGATGAGTACAACATCTTGTCAAGGACATGGAGCTAACTTTTATAAAGCTGAAATGGAAGCATTAAAATGTGATCATATGGATGATAAAAGAAGAATGTCTTAACAGTAGAAGACCACACAGAAGTATTATAAAAACTGAAATTGTAGAAAACGTTACTGAGTGAGAACAAGGTTGGACAATAAAGGTACTTCAGCCATATGAAGAGGCAAAGCTCCTGGTTAAATGATAAATAGTATAACATAACACAATTATGGAAAACAAAGATTGTTGTAGCAACTAGCCTTCTACTGCAAACAAATACACAATATCACAACATATAAACATGGGGGAAGAAACTACATTAGGCGTAATAACTGAATGAGAAGAATGGACAGATGAAAAAAGATTACAGCAATGAAAAGAAAATGAAAAAAGCGAAAAACAGAAATTATGTGCTGCTTATCTCACTGTGAAACTAGCGGTAAATAGCACATTTTTGTTAATATTTTTGTTAATTTTTCTTTTAATTGTTTTCATGTTTGTCATCTGTCCATTCTTCTCATTTGGTCATTATGACTTATTGTAGTCATTGCAGTGTGTTCCCTGTGTTTATATCTTGTTGTTTTGTATATTTGTTTGCTGATGAAGGCTAGTCGCCTTCACATCCTATGTTTTTCCATAATTGTGTTCTGTAAAGCTGCATTACTTCATGTTATTTTATAGTTTACATTTCCACAGCTTTACCACAGTTCCACAAATTTTATTCAAACTTGTTAAATGATGTTAAATGTGGTTTTTGAGGAAAATGCGAAGAATACCATGGACAGACAGAAAAACCAATGACCAGGTACTACAGGAGACAAATGACAATCGTAAATTGATTAGAGAAATTAGACGTAGACAGTCAAAATTTTTTTGGACATGTTATGAGAAGAAATGGATTGGAGATCTTAGTGACAACTGGCAAGATCGAAGGGAACAGACCAAGAGGAAGACCAAGAGGAAAATACCTGGATGGCTTGGCCACATGGTATGGATGAGACAGGAACACTGAGCTGATCTACGACTCTGGTGATCGAGTGAAATGGCGAGTCATGACCGCCCACGCTTTCCGGCATGGCACATGATTGATTGATTGAAATGATGTACTAGAGGTAAATGATGTTACACGTGGGCGGACAACATCAAGAGCTGGACTGGAAGAAGCCGGTGTGAATGAACTGTGAAGATGGAGGGCAGAGGATATTGGAGACTTATTACAGCTGATCTTCACTGCAGAGATGGCACTTGATGATGATTGTTCCTTTGTTCTCTTCACTGTTCCTGTTGTATGTTCAGAGTCAGATTAGACAGAGTTATCTAGACATGCCAGGTTAAAGGTTACAAGTTAAAGGCCAGAGAGTTGACTTCATTGCACCAAGTTTTACCCTATATGGCTGTCTCTCCCCTCATAATGACAAGCTTCCTGCTGAGAAACTCAGCACAAACTCCACAGCTCCAGTGATGACCTCCAGGAGTCTCTGGTAAACTGAACGATGCAGACTAAAAATGAACCCATGTCCTTCAGAGCATGGAGCTAATAGCGAGACCACTACGTCACGGAGGCCCCCCACTTGACAGGTCCTGGTATGGGCTGATGCGTGCTGTTCATTGCCTCTGCTTCCCCCCCCCCCTTCCATCACATGCGAGGTCTGCCGCTTGCTCTGGCTCAGTATTGTTTCCTGTCTTCCATTAACAGGGCATGGATGAAATTTTCTGGCTCAGTATTGTTTCCTTGTCTTCCATTAACAGGGCATGGATGAAATTCTCTGGCTCAGTATTGTTTCCTGTCTTCCACTAACAGGGCATGGATGAAATTCTCTGGCTCAGTATTGTTTCCTGTCTTCCATTAACAGGGCATGGATGAAATTCTCTGGCTCAGTATTGTTTCCTGTCTTCCATTAACAGGACATGGATGAAATTCTCTGGCTCAGTATTGTTTCCTGTCTTCCATTAACAGGGCATGGATGAAATTCTCTGGCTCAGTATTGTTTCCTATCTTCCATTAACAGGGCATGGATGAAATTCTCTGGCTCAGTATTGTTTCCTGTCTTCCGTTAACAGGGCATGGATGAAATTCTCTGGCTCAGTATTGTTTTCTGTCTTCCGTTAACAGGGCATGGATGAAATTCTCTGGCTCAGTATTGTTTCCTATCTTCCATTAACAGGGCATGGATGAAATTCTCTGGCTCAGTATTGTTTCCTGTCTTCCGTTAACAGGGCATGGATGAAATTCTCTGGCTCAGTATTGTTTCCTGTCTTCCGTTAACAGGGCATGGATGAAATTCTCTGGCTCAGTATTGTTTCCTGTCTTCCGTTAACAGGGCATGGATGAAATTCTCTGGCTCAGTATTGTTTCCTGTCTTCCGTTAACAGGGCATGGATGAAATTCTCTGGCTCAGTATTGTTTCCTGTCTTCCGTTAACAGGGCATGGATGAAATTCTCTGGCTCAGTATTGTTTCCTGTCTTCCGTTAACAGGGCATGGATGAAATTCTCTGGCTCAGTATTGTTTCCTATATTCCATTAACAGGGCATGGATGAAATTCTCAACTGCTTCTTCAAGTATTGTTTCCTGTCTTCCATTAACAGGGCATGGATGAAATTCTCAATTGCTTCTACAAGGAAGACCAGCCAGATATGAACAGACAGATTGATTTTATTATTCAGCAGCTGAACTCAAGTCAGTATTTTCTGGAAGTGTCTTTTTTTTTTTTGCCGTTATACTTAAATTTTACCTGTAATGTTAAGTTTATGTATGTGTGATGACAAACCTTAAGTTAGTAATTTATGGGGGATTGCTGTTACTACCAAATGTAACTTTCACCTGTAGATCATATTTATCTATTATCATCATGTGCCATGCCGATTCTCGTGGGCGGTTATGTTTCACGATCACCAGAGTCATGGATCAGCTCAGTGTTCTTGTCTCATTAGTGCCATGTAGCCAAACCATCTAGATATTTACTTCTCTGCCTTCCCCTTGTTCTTTTCTCTTCAATCTTGCCAGTTATCACAAAGTTCTTCAGTTTATTTCTTCTCATAACGTGCCTAAAAAATCTTCACTGCCTACGTCTAATTTCTCCAATCAGTTTATGGTTTTTATTCGCTTCTTGTGGGACTTGCTCATTAGTTTTTCTGTCTGAAATTGGTAATGGGTGAGAGAATGCAGGTACTGTAAAACTTCATTTTGACCTGTAATGTCAAGTTTAAGTATGTTCTACAACAAAATTGAAGTGAATAATTTGTAAGAAATTGCTATTGCTATTAATCTTACTAACATTGTGTATATTCAATGACAACACAGAAATTGGTAATTGGTGGCTTGCTGGTAAGATCAAACTTCATTGTTACCTGTTGTATCCTAGTTACATATGTCTGACATAACAATTTAAGTCAGTAATTTGTGAGAGAAATCACTGTTACTATCAGACTTAATTTGTACCAGTAGTATCATATGTACGCCCGATGACACACTGAAGATTACTAATTTTGTGAGAGATTGATTTTATTATGAAACATGATTTTTACCCATAGTAGCTTATTTACTAGCATTGCACCTTACATATGTAATATAACAATCTCAATACAATTATGGAAAATATTTCAGATGTTAACGGTGAAGAAGCCCAATCTGATGATGAAGATGAAGATGAAGACGCTGAAGAAGACCAGGAGATGCTGGAATCTGATCTAGATAAGGATGAAGTCATTCGACCTCAGCCACGAGAGTTAGTTGGAGAACAGCTTCTTTTACAGTATGCGCTATCACAGCCACCATCTTCGGCTGCCCGTTTGAGAAAGAAAGTGGGTACATCAACGCTTTCTAGACTGTACATTGACCACAGACTTCTTGTATTATTGAACAGCTTTTCTTGTTCTTTCTTCTTTCATGCTCAGATAGTTATTATTTGTAACCAGTTTATTCGTATGCTAATGTCACTAGCACATCCTGGTATCCTGATGTCACTGACATATCCTGTCATCCTCATGTCATCAGAACATCATCGTCTGGTGTCCTAATGTTGTATGTGTATCCTAGTATCCCAATGTTATCTGTATATCCTAGAATCCCAATGTCATCAGTACGTTCTAGTATCCTATTGATATTAGTACATTCTAGAATCCCAATGTCATCAGTACATTCTAGAATCCCAGTGTCACAAGTACATTCTAGTATCCCAGTGTCATCAGTACATTCTAGTATCCCAGTGTCATCAGTACATTCAAGTATCCCAGTGTCATCAGAACATTCTAGTATCCCAGTGTCATCAGTACGTTCTAGTATCCCAGTGTCATCAGTACATTCTAGTATCCCAGTGTCACCAGTACATTCTAGTATCCCATTGATATCAGTACATTCTAAAATCCCATTGATATCAGTACATTCTAGAATCCCAGTGTCATCAGTACATTCTAGAATCCCAGTGTCATCAGTACATTCTAGAATCCCAGTGTCACCAGTACATTCTAGAATCCCAGTGTCACAAGTACATTCTAGTATCCCAGTGTCACCAGTACATTCTAGTATCCCAGTGTCATCAGTACATTCTAAAATTCCATTGATATCAGTACATTCTAGAATCCCAGTGTCATCAGTACATTCTAGAATCCCAGTGTCATCAGTACATTCTAGAATCCCAGTGTCATCAGTACATTCTAGAATCATAGTGTCATCAGTACATTCTAGAATATGAGTGTCATTATTAGATTCTAGTATCCCAGTGTCATCAGTACATTCTAGTATCCCAGTGTCATCAGTACATTCTAGTATCCCAGTGTCATCAGTACATTCTAGTATCCCAGTGTCATCAGTACATTCTAGTATCCCAGTGTCATCAGTACATTCTAGTATCCCAGTGTCATCAGTACATTCTAGAATCCCAGTGTCATCAGTACATTCTAGTATCCCAGTGTCATCAGTACATTCTAGTATCCAAGTGTCATCAGTACATTCTAGTATCCCAGTGTCATCAGTACATTCTAGTATCCCAGTGTCATCAGTACATTCTAGTATCCCAGTGTCATCAGTACATTCTAGAATCCCATTGATATCAGTACATTCTAGAATCCCAGTGTCATCAGTGCATTCTAGAATCACAGTGTCATCAGTGCATTCTAGAATCCCAGTGTCATCAGTGCATTCTAGAATCCCAGTGTCATCAGTACGTTCTAGTATCCTATTGATATTAGTACATTCTAGAATCCCAATGTCATCAGTACATTCTAGAATCCCAGTGTCACAAGTACATTCTAGTATCCCAGTGTCATCAGTACATTCTAGTATCCCAGTGTCATCAGTACATTCAAGTATCCCAGTGTCATCAGAACATTCTAGTATCCCAGTGTCATCAGTACGTTCTAGTATCCCAGTGTCATCAGTACATTCTAGTATCCCAGTGTCACCAGTACATTCTAGTATCCCAGTGTCACCAGTACATTCTAAAATCCCATTGATATCAGTACATTGTAGTATCCCAGTGTCATCAGTACATTCTAGAATCCCAGTGTCATCAGTACATTCTAGTATCCCAGTGTCATCAGTACATTCTAGAATCCCAGTGTCATCAGTACATTCTAGTATCCCAGTGTCATCAGTACATTCTAGTATCCCAGTGTCATCGGTACATTCTAGTATCCCAGTGTCACCAGTACATTCTAGTATCCCAGTGTCATCAGTACATTCTAGAATCCCAGTGTCATCAGTACATTCTAGAATCCCAGTGTCATCAGTACATTCTAGAATCATAGTGTCATCAGTACATTCTAGAATATGAGTGTCATTATTAGATTCTAGTATCCCAGTGTCATCAGTACATTCTAGTATCCAAGTGTCATCAGTACATTCTAGTATCCCAGTGTCATCAGTACATTCTAGTATCCAAGTGTCATCAGTACATTCTAGTATCCCATTGATATCAGTACATTCTAGTATCCCAGTGTCATCAGTACATTCTAGAATCCCAGTATCATCAGTACATTCTAGAATCCCATTGTCATCAGTACATTCTAGAATCCCAGTGTCATCAGTGCATTCTAGAATCACAGTGTCATCAGTACATTCTAGTATCCCAGTGTCATCAGTACATTCTAGTATCCAAGTGTCATCAGTACATTCTAGTATCCCAGTGTCATCAGTACATTCTAGTATCCCAGTGTCATCAGTACATTCTAGTATCCCAGTGTCATCAGTACATTCTAGTATCCCATTGATATCAGTACATTCTAGTATCCCAGTGTCATCAGTACATTCTAGTATCCCAGTGTCATCAGTACATTCTAGTATCCCAGTGTCATCAGTACATTCTAGTATCCCAGTGTCATCAGTACATTCTAGTATCCCAGTGTCATCAGTAGATTCTAGTATCCCAGTGTCATCAGTACATTCTAGTATCCCAGTGTCATCAGTACATTCTAGTATCCCAGTGTCACCAGTACATTCTAGTATCCCAGTGTCATCAGTACATTCTAGTATCCCAGTGTCATCAGTACATTCTAGTATCCCAGTGTCATCAGTACATTCTAGTATCCCAGTGTCATCAGTACATTCTAGTATCCCAGTGTCACCAGTACATTCTAGTATCACAGTGTCACCAGTACATTCTAGTATCCCAGTGTCATCAGTACATTCTAGTATCCCAGTGTCATCAGTACATTCTAGTATCCCAGTGTCATCAGTACATTCTAGTATCCCAGTGTCATCAGTACATTCTAGTATCCCAGTGTCATCAGTAGATTCTAGTATCCCAGTGTCATCAGTACATTCTAGTATCCCAGTGTCACCAGTACATTCTAGTATCCCAGTGTCATCAGTACATTCTAGAATCCCAGTGTCATCAGTACATTCTAGAATCCCAGTGTCATCAGTACATTCTAGAATCATAGTGTCATCAGTACATTCTAGAATATGAGTGTCATTATTAGATTCTAGTATCCCAGTGTCATCAGTACATTCTAGTATCCAAGTGTCATCAGTACATTCTAGTATCCCAGTGTCATCAGTACATTCTAGTATCCAAGTGTCATCAGTACATTCTAGTATCCCATTGATATCAGTACATTCTAGTATCCCAGTGTCATCAGTACATTCTAGAATCCCAGTATCATCAGTACATTCTAGAATCCCATTGTCATCAGTACATTCTAGAATCCCAGTGTCATCAGTGCATTCTAGAATCCCAGTGTCATCAGTGCATTCTAGAATCCCAGTGTCATCAGTACATTCTAGAATCCCAGTGTCATCAGTACATTCTAGAATCCCTGTGTCATCAGTACATTCTAGAATCCCAGTGTCATCAGTACATTCTAGAATTCCAGTGTCACCAGTACATTCTAGAATCCCAGTGTCACCAGTACATTCTAGTATCTCAGTGTCACCAGTACATTCTAGTATCCCAGTGTCACCAGTACATTCTAGTATCCCAGTGTCATCAGTAGATTCTAGAATCCCAGTGTCATCAGTACATTCTAGAATCCCAGTGTCATTGTCTCGAAGTGCCTGTCCTCTAAATCCAACGGGACCGGACACTCAAAGCATTTCAAATCGAACTCGTCAAGAACAGATCAGAACAACAAAACATGTTCTATCTTACGTGAACCGGATCATGAACATATGGCAGACTCAAGTCGAGCAAACGATTTTCAGACGTACGTTTATTCCGCCGCAGGACAAAGTATATACTCTTGTAGAAACGTGAGCTGATCCCTATACGCAGGATCTGCGCTCACTTAAATAACATCTACTTATGAGCTCTAAGTCCAGCTCGCTGCCCTTGAGGCCTAATTATCCAAATCCTCAGTTCAACCGATTAAATAAAAGTCTAGGTATCCACACCCGGTCTTTCTACCGTTATGTTGTCTTTAACAAATTCCTCTCCGGACTCCCAGCTGCTTCATCACGAAGATGTCACCTTCACACGGAGCCTTTTATAAACACATCCTTTTGAATCCACGAATTCACAGCGTCTCCCGTTGCCGTCCAATGACGTTGTTTTCCTTTCCTTGGTTTCTCATATTTGTCGTCCAGTTTTGTGACTGTCTGGGAAAATCCAGTAAGGTCTCTTCTTTATACTTGGTGGCGCGTGTTCCATTATGTGGCAGTCATCAGTACATTCTAGAATCCCATTGTCATCAGTACATTCTAGAATCCCATTGTCATCAGTACATTCTAGAATCCCAGTGTCATCAGTACATTCTAGAATCCCAGTGTCATCAGTACATTCTAGAATCCCAGTGTCATCAGTACATTCTAGAATCCCAGTGTCATCAGTACATTCTAGAATGTACCCCTCCCAGATAAAAAAAATTATTTATAATTTTTTCCTTTATATCTGTATATCTGTACGACTATCACAACAATTTTAACTACAACTGAATAGCACTTGGTTTTACCCCCTTATCTACCCTTTAAAAAAAAATAAAGCTACATAACGGGCACGCCCACCTGTCCAAACCCTCCGTTGGACGTCGTGTGGCTGATCATGGGCAATCAGACCAACTAATAAACATATTAGTCCCTACCTTGTCATAATAGACAAGTGTGTCCTAACTCTAGGTATTACCATGAGTTTAGGACGAGGGTAATAATGAGGTTTTCCATGTAACCATTTTTGTTGTAGTTGATCCTTGTTGTCCTTGTTTGGTACCATACATCTATTTCTTTTCCTGAAATTTTTCTCCATGGGTAGGGTGACTTATACACTTTCCGCCTTGAGAATCCATTGATCCTTTTCCTGTGGATATTTTAAGAATGTCGCTTGATTGTATCTATTCTTTTGCTCCTTCTGTGCAGCTTAATCCATCTAATATAATATTAATTAATCTAACAACATTGTTAATGCAAGTAAATAATTAATATTATAGAATTAAATATTTATACTAATACCAATACTATATTATTACTATACCAATTTACAATTACTTTTTAATAATTCTAATTATTTGAATTCAACAATCAATTAATGAATAACTGTTCCAAGTTCGTGTCATAATACAAAACAAAATACTTGGCTTGGCCATTGAATGCACAATGAATGTTCCAATCACGCGTCTCTTGTGAAGTTCTTATTCCGAGTATTCCCTTCACTCACGCTGTCAATGGAAAATCGGTAACATATGTACCTAATTGACTAAATTCTATTTGCAATCCTAATAATAATAATAATAATAAATATTTAGTTGATTCTTATAGCATTGCTCCCTCAACTCGGCGCTATCTGAATATATCTTTATCAAATTTCTTACTAACTTATGAAAGAACAGAACATTAACATATAACTAATTAACTTATAACAAAGATCTGCCTTTCTATTCAACTATAATCGACTGAGAATGTCAGCAAGATTATTATCCTTTCCAGGAATGTGACAGATGTCAAATTCATAGTCTTGTAATAGTAGTTAGTTAGTTAGTTAGTTAGTTAGTCGTGGTTCCAACTTCACAGCAACGGGTCGTCCCCATTATGCTCCGTTCCTGTGCCAGTGAATATCACATAAAACGCCCCCCACTGCCCAATGTGAAAAGTGGAAAACACAGGAGTCTCGACAAACAACAGCCTGCACAGATACACTGTGCATAATAGTAATGACCATCTATGTATTCTAGAATTCTTCGGATGACCCGATTTGAAAATTTGCAAAGGTTTGTTATCCGAAAGAACCAGAAATTTCCTACCTAGTAAGTATCTAGAGAATTTCTCAATACTTTCAATTAAAGCTAGAGCCTCTAATTCAGTAACAGCATAGTTTCTCTGAGTTTCAGATAGCTTCTTACTGAAGTAAAGAATCGGATGTAGTTTCCCTTCATGTAGTTGAAGTAATACAGCTGAAATAGCATGTAAACTAGCATCCATTTGTAAAACAAAGTCTTTTGAAATGTCAGGTAATTTCAAAATAGGATATGTACTAAATAGAGTTTTTATTTGTTGTAATAACTTCTCATGATCCTCTGTCCAAACTATCTTTGTTGGTTGACCTTTCTTTAAAAGTTCTGAGAATGTTGCTGTCATATGTGCAAAATTAGGGATAAACTTTTGATAATAATTAATCAACCCTAATACACTCCTAAGCTCCTTCTTGGATGTTGGAGGTTTGATATTAAGAATCTTTGTCACAACTAATGGATCTGTTTTCCTAAATCCGTTAGAGATTCTATGACCCAGAAATTGTATCTCAGTAATCAATCAAATCAATCATGTGCCATGCCGGAAAGCGTGGGCGGTCATGATTCGCCATTTCACTCGATCACCAGAGTCGTGGATCAGCTCAGTGTTCCTGTCTCGTCCATGCCATGTGGCCAAGCCATCCAGGTATTTTCCTCTCGGTCTTCCTCTTGGTCTGTTCCCTTCGATCTTGCCAGCTGTCACTAAGTTCTCCAGTCCATTTCTTCTCATAACATGTCCAAAAAATGTTGACTGTCTACGTCTAATTTCTCTAATCAATCTACGATTTTCATTTGTCTCTTGTAGTACTTGTTCATTGGTTTTTCTGTCTGTCCATGGTATTCTTTGCATTTTCCTCAGAAACCACATTTCTGCAGCCATCAGATGTTTTTCTGCTTGACTGCACATTGTCCAAGTTTCACATCCATACAAAAGAACAGGCTCTATGTATCCCCTCAACACTCTTTTTCTCGTTTCAATTGACATCATTTTATTGGTCAGAATGTTTTTCATCTTGCTAAAGGCTACTTTCGCAATGGCGATTCTTGTTCTAATCTCTTCAAGGCATCTGCCATCAGATGTTATGACTGTTCCGAGATAATTGAACCGATTCACTTGTTGAAGAATATTCCCATTTACTTGTATATTACATTGTGGTACTTCGTTCTTCCTAGTGACGACCATAACCTGTGTCTTCCTACAATTTAATTCCAACCCCAGCTGCTCACTGTGTACAACCACAGCGTCTACTAATTGTTGCAGATCCTGTGCATTGTCTGCAATCAATACTGTATCATCTGCATATTTAATGTTATTTATGTTTCGTCCTCCAATGCTGATTCCATTTAGGTCTTCTACATTTCTGAAAATATTTTCACTGTATAGGGAAAAAAGATCTGGAGACATTACACATCCCTGCCTAACACCTCTCTTAATAGGTTGGTATTGTCCTACTTCATTATCAATCCTTATGGCAGCTTGTTGTTTCCAATATATGTTTTTTATAAGTCTAATGTCTTTCCCATCAATTTGTAGATCTGCAAGCATATCCACAATGTTGACATGTCTAACTCTATCAAAAGCCTTTGTGTAGTCAATAAAGCAAAGATGTATATCCTTGTTTACTTCTAAAGCACGTTCAATAACTGTTCGCAGCATATACACAGCATTTACTGTACCCTTTCCTTCTACAAAACCACATTGTTCTTCCCCTATTTCAGGTTGTATTTTCTTCCTCACTCTTTGCATGATAATTCGTAACAAAATCTTTGTGATGTGACTCATTATATTAATTGTTCTATGTTGATCACATTCTAAGGCTCCTGATTTCTTTGGGATTGCAATAAATACAGAATTACATAATTCAGAAGGTATATCTCCAGTATCATATAATGTGTTCAGCAGTCTAGTGACTTGCTCTAGTCCAAATTCTTCTAGAGCTCTAATCATTTCTGTTGTGATGTTATCTGCACCGGGGGCCTTGCCAGCTTTCATATGCTTAAGAACATATTGAACCTCCATCTTTAAAATTGCTGGTCCTTCATTATTAAATCTAATAGCATACTGTTCCTCTCTGTTATCATTATACAGGTCTTTCACATAATCTGTCCATACATGTAGAATCTGATCTTTTTCTATTATGACTTTGCCATCTTTAGTTTTTAGACAGCCTGTTGATGTACTTGTTCTTTTATTAGTAAGTATCTCAGTAAACCCTATCTCAATTTTACTTGGTTTAGCTTTCAACCCATGTTCTTGTATTCTATGGAATACTTGTTTTAGAATTTTAACATGTATGTCAATATCACAAGTATGAATACAAATATCATCCATATAAGTTGCTACGTTGGTAATTCCATGAAGTAATCTTCTCATCATTCTCATGAATGTACTTGGTGCATTTTGTAAACCAAATGGAAGATATGCCCATTCATATAAACCCAACGGCGTGCTAAAAGCTGTAATATGCTTTGAATCTTCCTCCATTGGAATTTGCCAATATCCTTTTGTAAGGTCAATTTTCAAAAATAGTTTCGAGTTTGCCATGGTTTCAATTAACTCATCGATATTTGACATAGGTTCTGCATCTAGTAAAGTTAATTCATTAACTTTCCTATAATCAATGCATAAACCTAATGACCCATCTTTTTTCTTAACAATTACAACTGGTGAACAGTAATTTGAAATTGATTTTTTTATAATTCCAGTTTTATCTAGATCTGAAATTTCTGCAGTAACTTTTTCCAAATAATGTATTGGAATAGGATATGGTTTCACTTTAACTGAGACATTTGATAATAAAGTTATCTTATGTTTAATCAGTGATGTCTGCCCCGGTTTATCTGAAAAAATTGAACTATTTTCCGTTATTGCAGTAATAAGCTTTTCTCTATCTTGTACTGATAAATCTTTACTTAACTGTATCGCTTACCAATTACTGTCGCTATTCACTATAGGTGTTGGAATTTGTTGTTTTATAGCATCTTCTTGTTGCTCATTAATTACCCAACAAGCTGTTGCTATCCTATGAGGAATTTGTTGTGTCACTTGACCTGAGTTATCCTCACGTGGAATATATGGCTTCAACATATTAATATGAAAAATTTTATGTTTGCCATTGACATCAATACGATAATCTACATCGCTAATTTTCTTAATTACCTTAAATGGACCTTGCCATGAAGTAACAAGACAATCTCGAGGATCAGGTAACAATAACCAAACCTCTTCTTCTTCTTTCAAGACTATTGTCTTGGCGTTCCTATTACCATATTGTTTGTATCTTTCTCCAGCTTTATCTAGTGCAGATTTTGCAATCTGACAAGCTGTGATAATTTTGTCTCTTAATTGTGTCACCATTTCATATGCATCTCTTTTCGGATGATCATATGTTTTCTTTGTGAGTAAGTCATTATATATTAATAATGGACCTCTTGGATTTGCTCCATATACCAATTCGAATGGAGAAAACCCTGTACTAAATTGTGGTACCTCTCGGTATGCAAATAGTACCGCTGGTAATAACATATCCCAATCTTTGGGCCTTTCCGCAGCAACTTTCGCCAGAGTTCGTTTAAGGACTCCGTTGTAGTTCTCATTCACACCATTTGTCATCGGGTGCCAAGGTGAACTAAACACCTGTGGAATCCCAAGTATCTTCATTGCCTCTTGAGTAGCCATTGATATAAACTGACTACCTCTATCTGATAATATGCAGCTAGGAAATCCTATTCTTCTAAAAATTATCAACAATGAATCTAGAATGGATCTACTCGTGAAACACTTTAAAGGAATAGCCTCTGGCCAACGAGTACAAAGATCAATCATAGTTAATATGAATCTATTGCCTCGATCAGTAGTTGTATTTAGCGGACCCACAATATCTATAGCTATTTTCTGAAATGGTCGTGATGCCAAATCAGTTTTCTGAACATGTGCTTTGGGATGTTTGCCTTTTTGTGTGGTCATCTGACATAATGTACATGAACGTACATGTGTGGTAATGTCTTTGTTATATCCAGGCCAATAGAACTGCGTTAGCAATCTATTAGTGGTGTTAGCAATCCCCATATGACCAGCGAATGGAGAATCATGTGCTAATTTTAATGCTTCAGTACGATATTTCGATGGAAGTACAGTCCGAAAATAACGTGATGTACCTCTATCATATCGTCTCGATAAAATATTATTGTCTAGGAAAAATTTCCAATTACCTCTTTTACCTTGTTTTATTCGTTCACTAAGTTTCTTAAAACAAGATTTTAGAGTCGGATCCTGTTTCTGATCTTCTGGTAAATCAGTCACTAGTCTGATATTATTTTCTAATTTGTCACTGCCTTTATCCCTTTTGTCTTGAACTCTTGTAATTGCGTTAGCTCTTGCATGATCAATCTCCCATTGCTTTGCTTCATCATGCATTACTTGTTTCGCATCTGGTATGTTACCAATCAGTAATCCGGCACATGGATTTGGTAATACAGCTGCATTTATTGTGCCTTCGTAATATGGTGACATAATCGTAATCGTGGCAATCTTATATCTCTCTATTGTGCCACCGAATGTTCTGCACTCTACAGTCTCGCCTGTATAATCTTCTTCTTTTATGAGCTTTCGATCTACTCCGACAATCAAAGCTCCAGAATCACGAATGCAAGTAGTGGGTTCACCATTTACCCATGCTTGATGGACTTTTATTTTGCCATTTTGTATGCTAACGGCATTAGCTTCATGAATTGTTTCTATACATTCATTACTAATACTGTCAGTTATACCCTTATCTGACTTATTAGTCTGATCATCATACCGTTGTATGATAGCTGTGTGTGTCTCTTCTAAATCGTCTGAGTCACTACTGGAGTATATGTATGCTGTACTCGCTTCCTTCCAGGAATTTCTCATCGGACATGACCTACTAGTGTGTCCGTACGCCCTACATGAGAAACATTTAATGCTTCTTTTAAAAGAGTCATACTTACTTCTCTTCTTAGTAGTAATGTCTTTCAGATATGCGGTATAACCTGGATGTTTATCACACATTTCTAAGTTTCCATGCGATAATCTACAATACTGACATCTGGTGAATTGGCCTTTCCTTGGTCTATCACCTTCTCTATTGTGAGGAGTATTTCTATTGCCACCACTACTAAACTTTCTAAACTTAACGTTTCCTCTCTGGAATTTTGCACTTGCTCCTATTACTAATTCAGGTTGAGTACAGTTGGCAAACACGTCTCTATGTGCATTAAAGTAAGACTCACCTTTAGCTTCCATCTCACCTAAACTCTTACATTTATTTTCCATAAGAAATACTGCCATAGGTTCTGGTATCGCAGATAACAGTCTATCTCTGATAATTAAGTCTCTAACTTTTTCATAATTAGATTCTATATCAGCAGCCTTACACCACTTGTCAAAACTAGATGACATTTCTGAAGCAAAATCAAGGAACGTTTGGTTCGATTTCGGTGTAAGTGTCTTAAACTTTGTACGTAAACCAGCCTCATCCAATGAAAAATGTGATAGCACACAATCGCGCATGTATTTGTAATTTGTACGCAAATCTTCAGGAATTAACTCGATCACTTTTAACGGCTCTAACGCGAGGTGACGATGAAATAAAATCGGTACGTCCTTCTCCGGTACCTTGTAGTACTTTACGAGTACATCAAAATTCGTTATCCATGAACTAACAGAATCACCTTGTTGAAAATTCCTGAATAAACCTTGGTACTTTTTTATAGGATCGTTCTGTTTAGTCATCATTTTCTCTCGTTCAATTTCAGCTCCACGTTCCATCTCAAGAGTCTTGACCCTTAGGTTACCTTCAACCTCCTTGTCCTTCCAGAGTTTTTCTGTAACAAGTCGCTCTTTATCAAACGCCAATTGTTTCTCTTTAAGTTCCGCTTCTGCAGCTATTTGCTTTATCTTCAATTCCGCTTCTGCAGCCATTTGTTTTTCTTTCAATTGCATTTCCATAATTAACTTCTCTTTTTCCGCTGCAATCTTTTCGCGTTCCACATTTAATTCTCTTTCTCTAGCCTCCATTCGTTCGCGTTCCAACACCATCTCTTTTTCCTTTAGTTATCTCTCAAGTTGTTTATCTTGCTTTTCTGATGCCAGTCTTTCCTGTTGTTCCTCCTTCTCACGTGCAATTTGTAGTTGTCGATCCTCTTTGTCCCGTTTCTGTTGTTCACTGAGTTCAAGCTTCGCCCAATTTCGAAGTTCGGCACCGGTTAAACCAGTCTTCTCACCCAACTCAATGAAATGTTGCAGTGTAGACATCTTGTCCTAATGTCCTACCTGTAAAATGAGCTATCTGGCTGAAATAAATATGGACGTAGGCAAGAGAAGAAAAGAATCGACAAAATTGTGATATTGTCTCAAATCACTATCACTCAGATAGTAAGGTAAACGTCATATCACAGTTGAGCAAATATAAACTCAATTAAATTTGTAGTGTAAATTCGAACACCACAAAAAAAAAAAAATCAAACAAATATCTCTATAATGAACGAAATAAATATAAACTAGAGAAATAAATATGAAGAAATATATCCAATATAAAATATATATGTAACGCAAGACAACTAACAATCATCAAAGACGAATGACGAGTGACGCGAATACATATTACTGTTTACAAACAATAACAAATTTTTGTATCCACATTTTTAACGGGTAACGCACATACTATACTACTACAGTTATGACAAGACAATAGTATTGTGGTGACGCCCGCAAGATCAAAACAAAAAAATTGATAAATAGTGCCTTATTACTAGGATCAATGCTATAATACATCAACAATACAATTGCTACTGGCCTTTAGTGCATCTCCCGAACGTAGAGTAATACTTGAATCGCTCAAGAATTGATATAATTTGAGACTCTCAATTACGTGTTGATAAGTTCCAAACTATACTGATCCGTAATCGGCAATCGATCAGTGGTATCCTGGTTGCATGAAAATATGTGAGGAGTTGTGTAACGATTGTTGCTCCTGCCTTGAGATGATAGTACAATTAACTTGTACTCGCACCCTGGACCGACGCGGTCTGTCACCGACTCATAAGAATACGTCGTCGGCTGTGGTGTATCGACGAAACTTGAGTTTATTTCAGCCTTAGTATTGATACTTTAGGCTGAATGTGCGCTGTAGGTACTTGAGTGAATGATGTCCACAGTGAAGTAAGTACAGTTGAATGACGTGATTCGACTTCTGGTAAGTAAAGTCCAATGAGTGAACAGGCTGTGTGCCCGTTATCACGATGATAAACAATAGTGTAGTCTTGTTATCAATCCGTGTGACAGTGTTCGTATGTCCTGGCGTCAGCGTATTAGAGTACGTTCGTAAATTCAGTTCATAAATGCCGATGTGAGGAGTTCGTGTTCGGTCCCGATTGACCGAGTTGACTTGCTCGATGGTAGAAACATCCTCAACAATTTCAACAATAATATGTCCTAGTGTACGTGTGCGTGTCGTCCTGTCGTGTGATGAAGTGTCCGATATGTGAATAATGTAATGTCCTCAATGACGTAATAAATATGTGTACACTGACCTGGTTGTCATTATGCGTTGATGTATGTAACGTCCAGCTGTAAATATGTTCAGATATGTGTAACGTGCAAATAACGCAACATCTTCCTTGTCAATTATGGTGGAGACGAGTGTCCGTGGTGTACGTGCTATCCATCTTGACATATGACGAAGTGTGCATATAAAATGTCGTAATATGTACTAACTCACTTATGCGCCGATAATTCAGACATGAAGTAGTGTCGGCAGCAGATATAATGAACGTATGATGTACATGTCCCACCAATGTAGGTGGTTAAATGCTTTGGCGTTCTGAACAAACAAGTCAAAACTTTCTGTAATGTTCACAGAATTAGCGAATGTCTTTCCAACAACGTAACTATAACTATGCGTCGGCAGTACACCCCATCATGTGTGTATCAGTCCACCGATAAATCTGATAAAATCGTGACAAATGTCTGAGCCTGTAATGAACTTCATAGATTCAGCAAATTGCTCAACATAATGCAACACTTTTGAGCAGTTCCAATTGATCATAGATTCTTGAATAGAAAATGTCAATCGTTGTGTGTTACTGAAGAATAGGCCACTGTAGAATTGTGACAGCGCAGTGTTTCTCAAAATCTTAATGCCTACTAAGATCGCTATAAGCATATTCCATATCCACCATGGTGTCAAACGTTTCGTATGGCTTGTATCCACTGTCCAGTTTCTTTTCTAATGTAAACTTGTAGTTGTAACTGTCACACATTCTCTATATAGGCAATGTTCTTAAATAGTTTACAATATCTTAAAATATTAGATGTTCACAAATATTTAGTAGCGCTGTGGCGTGTTTAATATAGTGCATTTTTGCGCGTATGGTGCATACTTGCTGTGTAACTATTATACTGTTACTTCCATTGTTATCCGTGATGGTGTTCTTACAGTAATATTCTCCAACTGTCTTGATATGTTAATTGTATTCGTACTCATTACTCATTGTTCTTATATAATATAAACTTCCAACTTACTGTTGTAAACTTGCAAACTGTGTGATCTTCAAACTTTAACTATTCCAGCTCTTCTCCATTTCCATGACGTGGAGTTTTCGTGTGATCTTTCTTTTCGTGTAGCACGGTGTGATATGAGCTGCTGGTGTGCAACTTCTTCAGTTTCAGCTACTGGAATCTGGCGGGAAATCTGTGTTGACAAACAAACAGTCCAGAGACGACCCCCACGTGTCTCGAAGTGCCTGTCCTCTAAATCCAATGGGACCGGACACTCAAAGCATTTCAAATCGAACTCGTCAAGAACAGATCAGAACAACAAAACATGTTCTATCTTACGTGAACCGGATCATGAACATATGGCAGACTCAAGTCGAGCAAACGATTTTCAGACGTACGTTTATTCCGCCGCAGGACAAAGTATATACTCTTGTAGAAACGTGAGCTGATTCCTATACGCAGGATCGGCGCTCACTTAAATAACATCTACCTACGAGCTCTAAGTCCAGCTCGCTGCCTTTGAGGCCTAATTATCCAAATCCTCAGTTCAACCGATTAAATAAAAGTCTAGGTATCCACACCCGGTCTTTCTACCGTTATGTTGTCTTTAACAAATTCCTCTCCGGACTCCCAGCTGCTTCATCACGAAGATGTCACCTTCACACGGAGCCTTTTATAAACACATCCTTTTGAATCCACGAATTCACAGCGTCTCCCATTGCCGTCCAATGACGTTGTTTTCCTTTCCTTGGTTTCTCATATTTGTCGTCCAGTTTTGTGACTGTCTGGGAAAATCCAGTAAGGTCTCTTCTTTATACTTGGTGGCGCGTGTTCCATTATGTGGCAGTCATCAGTACATTCTAGAATCCCATTGTCATCAGTACATTCTAGAATCCCATTGTCATCAGTACATTCTAGAATCCCAGTGTCATCAGTACATTCTAGAATCCCAGTGTCATCAGTACATTCTAGAATCCCAGTGTCATCAGTACATTCTAGAATCCCAGTGTCATCAGTACATTCTAGAATCCCAGTGTCATCAGTACATTCTAGAATCCCAGTGTCACCAGTACATTCTAGAATCCCAGTGTCACCAGTACATTCTAGTATCCCAGTGTCACCAGTACATTCTAGTATCCCAGTGTCACCAGTACATTCTAGAATCCCAGTGTCATCAGTACATTTTAGAATCCGAGTGTCATCAGTACATTCTAAAATCCCAGTGTCATCAGTACATTCTAGAATCACAGTGTCATCAGCACATTCTAGTATCCCAGTGTCATCAGTACATTCTAGTATCCCATTGATATCAGTACATTCTAGTATCCCATTGATATCAGTACATTCTAGAATCCCAGTGTCACCAGTACATTCTAGAATCCCAGTGTCACCAGTACATTCTAGTATCCCATTGATATCAGTACATTCTAGAATCCCAGTGTCATCAGTACGTTCTAGAATCCCAGTGTCATCAGTACATTCTAGAATCCCAATGTCATCAGTACATTCTAGTATCCCAGTGTCATCAGTACATTCTAGTATCCCAGTGTCATCAGTACGTTCTAGTATCCTAGTGTCATCAGTACATTCTAGTATCCAAGTGTCATCAGTACATTCTAGTATCCCATTGATATCAGTACATTCTAGTATCCCAGTGTCATCAGTACATTCTATAATCCTGATGTTATCAGTACATTCTAGAATCCCATTGTCATCAGTACATTCTAGAATCCCATTGTCATCAGTACATTCTAGAATCCCAGTGTCATCAGTACATTCTAGAATCCCAGTGTCATCAGTACATTCTAGAATCCCATTGTCATCAGTGCATTCTAGAATCACAGTGTCATCAGTGCATTCTAGAATCCCAGTGTCATCAGTGCATTCTAGAATCCCAGTGTCATCAGTACATTCTAGAATCCCAGTGTCATCAGTACATTCTGGAATCCCAGTGTCATCAGTACATTCTTGAATCCCAGTGTCACCAGTACATTCTAGAATCCCAGTGTCACCAGTACATTCTAGTATCCCAGTGTCACCAGTACATTCTAGTATCCCATTGATATCAGTACATTCTAGAATCCCAGTGTCATCAGTACATTCTAGAATCCCAGTGTCATCAGTACATTCTAGAATCCCAATGTCATCAGTACATTCTAGAATAATAGTGTCATCAGTACATTCTAGAATCTGAGTGTCATCAGTAGATTCTAGTATCCCAGTGTCATCAGTACATTCTAGTATCCCAGTGTCATCAGTACATTCTAGTATCCAAGTGTCATCAGTACATTCTAGTATCCCATTGATATCAGTACATTCTAGTATCCCAGTGTCATTAGTACATTCTAGAATCCTAATGTTATCAGTACATTCTAGAATCCCAGTGTCATCAGTACATTCTAGAATCCCAGTGTCATCAGTACATTCTAGAATCCCAGTATCATCAGTACATTCTAGAATCCCATTGTCATCAGTACATTCTAGAATCCCAGTGTCATCAGTGCATTCTAGAATCACAGTGTCATCAGTGCATTCTAGAATCCCAGTGTCATCAGTGCATTCTAGAATCCCAGTGTCATCAGTACATTCTAGAATCTCAGTGTCATCAGTACATTCTAGAATCCCAGTGTCATCAGTACATTCTAGAATCCCAGTGTCATCAGTACATCTTAGACTCCCAGTGTCACCAGTACATTCTAGAATCCCAGTGTCACCAGTACATTCTAGAATCCCTGTGTCACCAGTACATTCAAGTATCCCAGTGTCACCAGTACATTCTAGAATCCCAGTGTCATCAGTAGATTCTAGAATCCCAGTGTCATCAGTACATTCTAGAATCCCAGAGTCATCAGTACATTCTAGAATCCCAGTGTCATCAGTACATTCTAGAATCCCAGTGTCATCAGTACATTCTAGAATCCCAGTGTCATCAGTACATTCTAGTATCCCAGTGTCATCAGTACATTCTAGTATCCCAGTGGCATCAGTACATTCTAGAATCCCAGTGTCATCAGTACATTCTAGTATCCCAGTGTCATCAGTACATTCTAGTATCCCAGTGTCATCAGTACATTCTAGAATCCCAGTGTCATCAGTACATTCTAGAATCTGAGTGTCATCAGTACATTCTAGTATCCCAGTGTCATCAGTAGATTCTAATATCCCTTGATATCAGTACATTCTAGTATCCCATTGATATCAGTACATTCTAGTATCCCATTGATATCAGTACATTCTAGAATCCCAGTTTCATCAGTACATTCTAGTATCCCATTGATATCAGTACATTCTAGAATCCCAGTGTCATCAGTACATTCTAGTATCCCATTGATATCAGTACATTCTAGTATCCCATTGATATCAGTACATTCTAGAATCCCAGTTTCATCAGTACATTCTAGATTCCCAGTGTCATCAGTACATTCTAGTATCCCAGTGTCATCAGCACATTCTAGTATCCCATTGATATCAGTACATTCTAGTATCCCAGTGTCATCAGCACATTCTAGTATCCCATTGATATCAGTACATTCTAGTATCCCAGTGTCATCAGCACATTCTAGTATCCCATTGATATCAGTACATTCTAGAATCCTAATGTTATCAGTACATTCTAGAATCCCGTGTCATCAGTAGATTCTAGAATCCCAGTGTCATCAGTACATTCTAGTATCCCATTGATATCAGTACATTCTAGAATCCCAGTGTCATCAGTACATTCTAGTATCCCAGTGTCATCAGCACATTCTAGTATCCCATTGATATCATTACATTCTAGAATCCTAATGTTATCAGTACATTCTAGAATCCCAGTGTCATCAGTACATTCTAGTATCCCAGTGTCATCAGCACATTCTAGTATCCCATTGATATCATTACATTCTAGAATCCTAATGTTATCAGTACATTCTAGTATCCCAGTGTCATCAGTACATTCTAGTATCCCAGTGTCATCAGTACATTCTAGAATCCCAGTGTCATCAGTACATTCTAGAATCCCAGTGTCATCAGTACATTCTAGAATCCCATTATCATCAGTACATTCTAGAATCCCATTATCATCAGTGCATTCTAGAATCCCATTGTCATCAGTACATTCTAGAATCCCAGTGTCATCAGTGCATTCTAGAATCCCAGTGTCATCAGTGCATTCTAGAATCCCAGTGTCATCAGTACATTCTAGAATCTCAGTGTCATCAGTACATTCTAGAATCCCAGTGTCATCAGTACATTCTAGAATC
The DNA here is from genome assembly GCA_963921405.1 of Cepaea hortensis. Lineage (NCBI taxonomy): Eukaryota > Metazoa > Mollusca > Gastropoda > Stylommatophora > Helicidae > Cepaea > Cepaea hortensis. The sequence goes on from OY992896.1 coordinate 53,627,227, forward strand.
CCAGTGTCACCAGTACGTTCTAGAATCCCAGTGTCACCAGTACATTCTAGTATCCCAGTGTCACCAGTACATTCTAGTATCCCAGTGTCACCAGTACATTCTAGAATCCCAGTGTCATCGGTAGATTCTAGAATCCCAGTGTCATCAGTACATTCTAGAACCCCAGTGTCATCAGTACATTCTAGAATCCCATTGTCATCAGTACATTCTAGAATCCCAGTGTCATCAGTACATTCTAGAATCCCAGTGTCATCAGTACATTCTAGAATCCCAGTGTCATCAGTACATTCTAGAATCCCAGTGTCATCAGTACATTCTAGAATCTCAGTGTCATCAGTACATTCTAGAATCCAAGTGTCATCAGTACATTCTAGAATCCCAGTGTCACCAGTACATTCTAGAATCCCAGTGTCACCAGTACATTCTAGTATCCCAGTGTCACCAGTACATTTTAGTATCCCAGTGTCACCAATACATTCTAGAATCCGATTGTCATCAGTACATTCTAGAATCCCAGTGTCATCAGTACATTCTAGAATCCCAGTGTCATCAGTACATTCTAGAATCCCAGTGTCATCAGTACATTCTAGAATCTCAGTGTCATCAGTACATTCTAGAATCTCAGTGTCATCAGTACATTCTAGAATCCCATTGATATCAGTACATTCTAGAATCTCAGTGTCATCAGTACATTCTAGAATCCCAGTGTCATCGGTACATTCTAGTATCCCAGTGTCATCAGTAGATTCTAGTATCCCAGTGTCATCAGTACATTCTAGAATCACAGTGTCATCAAGTAGATTCTAATATCCCAGTGTCATCAGTACATTCTAGAATCCCATTGATATCAGTACATTCTAGAATCTCAGTGTCATCAGTACATTCTAGAATCCCAGTGTCATAGTTCATAATAGTATCCCAGTGTCATCAGTAGATTCTAGTATCCCAGTGTCATCAGTACATTCTAGAATCCCATTGATATCAGTACATTCTAGTATCCCAGTGTCATCAGTACATTCTAGAATCTCAGTGTCATCAGTACATTCTAGAATCCCAGTGTCATCGGTACATTCTAGAATCTCAGTGTCATCAGTACATTCTAGAATCCCAGTGTCATCGGTACATTCTAGTATCCCAGTGTCATCAGTAGATTCTAGTATCCCAGTGTCATCAGTACATTCTAGTATCCCAGTGTCATCAAGTAGATTCTAATATCCCAGTGTCATCAGTACATTCTAGAATCCCAGTGTCATCAGTACATTCTAGAATCTCAGTGTCATCAGTACATTCTAGAATCCCAGTGTCATCAGTACATTCTAGAATCCCAGTGTCATCAGTACATTCTAGAATCCCAATGTCATCAGTACATTCTAGAATAATAGTGTCATCAGTACATTCTAGAATCTGAGTGTCATCAGTAGATTCTAGTATCCCAGTGCCATCAGTACATTCTAGTATCCCAGTGTCATCAGTACATTCTAGTATCCAAGTGTCATCAGTACATTCTAGTATCCCATTGATATCAGTACATTCTAGTATCCCAGTGTCATTAGTACATTCTAGAATCCTAATGTTATCAGTACATTCTAGAATCCCAGTGTCATCAGTACATTCTAGAATCCCAGTGTCATCAGTACATTCTAGAATCCCAGTATCATCAGTACATTCTAGAATCCCATTGTCATCAGTACATTCTAGAATCCCAGTGTCATCAGTGCATTCTAGAATCACAGTGTCATCAGTGCATTCTAGAATCCCAGTGTCATCAGTGCATTCTAGAATCCCAGTGTCATCAGTACATTCTAGAATCTCAGTGTCATCAGTACATTCTAGAATCCCAGTGTCATCAGTACATTCTAGAATCCCAGTGTCATCAGTACATCTTAGACTCCCAGTGTCACCAGTACATTCTAGAATCCCAGTGTCACCAGTACATTCTAGAATCCCTGTGTCACCAGTACATTCAAGTATCCCAGTGTCACCAGTACATTCTAGAATCCCAGTGTCATCAGTAGATTCTAGAATCCCAGTGTCATCAGTACATTCTAGAATCCCAGAGTCATCAGTACATTCTAGAATCCCAGTGTCATCAGTACATTCTAGAATCCCAGTGTCATCAGTACATTCTAGAATCCCAGTGTCATCAGTACATTCTAGTATCCCAGTGTCATCAGTACATTCTAGTATCCCAGTGGCATCAGTACATTCTAGAATCCCAGTGTCATCAGTACATTCTAGTATCCCAGTGTCATCAGTACATTCTAGTATCCCAGTGTCATCAGTACATTCTAGAATCCGAGTGTCATCAGTACATTCTAGTATCCCAGTGTCATCAGTAGATTCTAATATCCCTTGATATCAGTACATTCTAGTATCCCATTGATATCAGTACATTCTAGTATCCCATTGATATCAGTACATTCTAGAATTCCAGTTTCATCAGTACATTCTAGTATCCCATTGATATCAGTACATTCTAGAATCCCAGTGTCATCAGTACATTCTAGTATCCCATTGATATCAGTACATTCTAGTATCCCATTGATATCAGTACATTCTAGAATCCCAGTTTCATCAGTACATTCTAGATTCCCAGTGTCATCAGTACATTCTAGTATCCCAGTGTCATCAGCACATTCTAGTATCCCATTGATATCAGTACATTCTAGTATCCCAGTGTCATCAGCACATTCTAGTATCCCATTGATATCAGTACATTCTAGTATCCCAGTGTCATCAGCACATTCTAGTATCCCATTGATATCAGTACATTCTAGAATCCTAATGTTATCAGTACATTCTAGAATCCCAGTGTCATCAGTAGATTCTAGAATCCCAGTGTCATCAGTACATTCTAGTATCCCATTGATATCAGTACATTCTAGAATTCCAGTGTCATCAGTACATTCTAGTATCCCAGTGTCATCAGCACATTCTAGTATCCCATTGATATCATTACATTCTAGAATCCTAATGTTATCAGTACATTCTAGAATCCCAGTGTCATCAGTACATTCTAGTATCCCAGTGTCATCAGCACATTCTAGTATCCCATTGATATCATTACATTCTAGAATCCTAATGTTATCAGTACATTCTAGTATCCCAGTGTCATCAGTACATTCTAGTATCCCAGTGTCATCAGTACATTCTAGAATCCCAGTGTCATCAGTACATTCTAGAATCCCAGTGTCATCAGTACATTCTAGAATCCCATTATCATCAGTACATTCTAGAATCCCATTATCATCAGTGCATTCTAGAATCCCATTGTCATCAGTACATTCTAGAATCCCAGTGTCATCAGTGCATTCTAGAATCCCAGTGTCATCAGTGCATTCTAGAATCCCAGTGTCATCAGTACATTCTAGAATCTCAGTGTCATCAGTACATTCTAGAATCCCAGTGTCATCAGTACATTCTAGAATCCCAGTGTCACCAGTACGTTCTAGAATCCCAGTGTCACCAGTACATTCTAGTATCCCAGTGTCACCAGTACATTCTAGTATCCCAGTGTCACCAGTACATTCTAGAATCCCAGTGTCATCGGTAGATTCTAGAATCCCAGTGTCATCAGTACATTCTAGAACCCCAGTGTCATCAGTACATTCTAGAATCCCATTGTCATCAGTACATTCTAGAATCCCAGTGTCATCAGTACATTCTAGAATCCCAGTGTCATCAGTACATTCTAGAATCCCAGTGTCATCAGTACATTCTAGAATCCCAGTGTCATCAGTACATTCTAGAATCTCAGTGTCATCAGTACATTCTAGAATCCAAGTGTCATCAGTACATTCTAGAATCCCAGTGTCACCAGTACATTCTAGAATCCCAGTGTCACCAGTACATTCTAGTATCCCAGTGTCACCAGTACATTTTAGTATCCCAGTGTCACCAATACATTCTAGAATCCGATTGTCATCAGTACATTCTAGAATCCCAGTGTCATCAGTACATTCTAGAATCCCAGTGTCATCAGTACATTCTAGAATCCCAGTGTCATCAGTACATTCTAGAATCTCAGTGTCATCAGTACATTCTAGAATCTCAGTGTCATCAGTACATTCTAGAATCCCATTGATATCAGTACATTCTAGAATCTCAGTGTCATCAGTACATTCTAGAATCCCAGTGTCATCGGTACATTCTAGTATCCCAGTGTCATCAGTAGATTCTAGTATCCCAGTGTCATCAGTACATTCTAGAATCACAGTGTCATCAAGTAGATTCTAATATCCCAGTGTCATCAGTACATTCTAGAATCCCATTGATATCAGTACATTCTAGAATCTCAGTGTCATCAGTACATTCTAGAATGCCAGTGTCATAGTTCATAATAGTATCCCAGTGTCATCAGTAGATTCTAGTATCCCAGTGTCATCAGTACATTCTAGAATCCCATTGATATCAGTACATTCTAGTATCCCAGTGTCATCAGTACATTCTAGAATCTCAGTGTCATCAGTACATTCTAGAATCCCAGTGTCATCGGTACATTCTAGAATCTCAGTGTCATCAGTACATTCTAGAATCCCAGTGTCATCGGTACATTCTAGTATCCCAGTGTCATCAGTAGATTCTAGTATCCCAGTGTCATCAGTACATTCTAGTATCCCAGTGTCATCAAGTAGATTCTAATATCCCAGTGTCATCAGTACATTCTAGAATCCCAGTGTCATCAGTACATTCTAGAATCTCAGTGTCATCAGTACATTCTAGAATCCCAGTGTCATCGGTACATTCTAGTATCCCAGTGTCATCAGTAGATTCTAGTATCCCAGTGTCATCAGTACATTTTAGAATCACAGTGTCATCAAGTAGATTCTAATATCCCAGTGTCATCAGTACATTCTAGAATCCCATTGATATCAGTACATTCTAGAATCTGAGTGTCATCAGTACATTCTAGTATCCCAGTGTCATCAAGTACATTCTAGTATCCCATTGATATCAGTACATTCTAGTATCCCATTGATATCAGTACATTCTAGAATCCCAGTGTCATCAGTACATTCAAGTATCCCAGTGTCATCAGTACATTCTAATATCCCAGTGTCATCAGTACATTCTAGTATCCCATTGATATCATTACATTCTAGAATCCCAGTGTCATCAGTAGACTCTAGTATCCCAGTGTCATCAGTACATTCTAGTATCCCATTGATATCAGTACATTCTAGAATCCCAGTGTCATCAGTACATTCAAGTATCCCAGTGTCATCAGTACATTCTAGTATCCCATTGATATCATTACATTCTAGAATATCAGTGTCATCAGTACATTCTAGTATCCCAGTGTCATCAGTACATTCAAGTATCCCAGTGTCATCAGTAGACTCTAGTATCCCAGTGTCATCAGTACATTCTAGTATCCCATTGATATCAGTACATTCTAGAATCCTAATCCGAGTGTTATCAGTGCTTTCTAGAATCCCAGTGTTGTGACTACATTATAAAATCCCAATGCTATTTGTATATTCTTGAATCCCAGTATCCGGGAAGGTTAACCCGGTCAACAAATGCCCGCAGAAGTCGGATGTGTCGGCCTAACGGCGCAAGAATGCAGCTCTGCTGTAAACAGGCACAACGCAATCACGTCCGAAAAAAAACTCCAGATGAACGAAGAAGAAGAAGAAGAAGAAGAAGAATCCCAGTATTACCAGTACATTCTAGAATTCCTGTGCTGTCAGTACATTCTAGAATTCCTGTGCTGTCAGTACATTCTAGAATCCCAATCAATGTTATCAGCACATACTAGTAACCCAGTGCTATCAAATGTTTTTCAGCTTGTCTGCTCATTGTCCACACTTCACATCCATACAAGAGTACAAGTTCTATGTTGCACTTCAACGCTCTTTTTCTCGTTGCAAATGACATCTTTTTATTGGTCAGAATGTTGTTCATCTTACTAAAGGCTAATTTTGCCATGGCGATTCTTGTTCTAATCTCTTCAAGACATTTTCCATCAGATGTTATGACTGTTCCGAGATAATTGTACTTATTCACTTGTTGAAGAATATTCCCATTTACTTGTATATTACATTGTGGTATTTCGTTCTTCCTAGTGACGACCATAATCTGTGTTTTTTTACAATTTAATTCTAACCCCCGTTGTTTGCTGTGTGCAACAACCGCATCTAGTATTGTTAATCTATCCCACATCTGATTTTGCGTGTGATGGAGTTCATACAACATCTGCCAGTTAATAATAATTGTTGTTGTTGTTGTAATTCCTGTTGTAGCTGTTTGTGAATCATCTGGAAGACTGAGTTTTAACTCTGAAGTCTAATGCACTGGTATTCAGATTGGCTGGGTCCTGAATAGGGGCTGGCTTCTCTATCAGATTGATGTTGGTGTAGAGACTTTTCTCCTGACTCTGC
>OY992896.1:53638609-53718591 GCA_963921405.1 Cepaea hortensis
ATCTGTAAGGCATTTTCAAAGTTTTCATAAAAATGATGCACAATGCATAACATTGTAACTCATCTTTTTTTGCTTAAGAAGTTACTGTAGTCATGCAGGTGATTAGAAAGAGTTTTCATTAAAAATAATGGATGGTGTGTGGAAGAACGTTCTTTTAAGTTACTTTTTTTGTTGTATGAATTTAACGAAGCCGGACAGGGTCAGGCAGACAGATAGACAGACAGACAGACAGATAGACAGTCGGGAACAGGAACTTATATGACTACTTATATAAATTAAACGAGATGCTTCACACCAGGAGCTGGGCAATGCCGGGCCGGGTCAGACAGACAGACAGACAGACAGACAGACAGACAGACAGACAGACAGATAGACAGATAGTCGGTAACGGGAACGGGAACTTATATGACTACTTATATGAATTAAATGAGATGCTTCCCACCAGGGTCTGGGCGAAGCCGGGCAGGGTCAGCTAGTATTATATATTTTATTAAGTAAAGATAGTAACATAATGTCATCAGCACATCATAGTATCCCAGTGCTATTAGCAAAATCTGAGTATTCTTATGTAACCCTCACATCCTTGTATCCTAATGTTCTTCGCCATCACACCCTAGAATCGTGTCATAAGTTTATCCTAGTAGTCGCACGTTTCTTTGATGCATAAACTTTGTTCTAAACATTTTTTTTGGATTATTCTGTAGGCCTAGCTCCAGAACAGACAGCCACAGCCGAGATGACACTTCATTCCATTCCAGGCCAGTCTCACGGTCAGAGGATATTGTTCGGCCTCCGACACGGAGTGGCAGTAGACCAGCGTCTCAGGAAAGTTCTTCTTCAGGTAGGTGAAGTGAGAAATGATAACAACATCCGCAATATCGGAGCACTGAGAAATGATAACATCTGCAATATTGGAGCATTGAGAAATGATAACAACATCCACAACATTGGAGCACTGAGAAATGATAACATCTGCAGTATTTGAGCACTGAGAAATGATAACATCTGCAATATTGGAATATTGAGAAATGATAACAGCATCCGCAACATTAGAGTATTGAGAAGCAGAAAGAAGTAGGAACTAGAGGACACATTAGACAACATGAAAATTGAAAGCCATAGTTACTGACCAGGATTTGAACCTGTCATCTTCAAATGGCGACAGCGCTTTGCTGCAGGAACAAAAGTACTTCGACGCATAGGGTGTCTAGATGGTTTATTGCGCCCTCTAGTCTTTACCTCTATGAGCGCCATACAGCACACGTTTGTTTATTTACGAACTGACCTACAAAGGTTTTGTCATGCATGGTTATAGGCCTTTAAACTACAAGGAATCTTAACCCTACCAGCTCTGAGGCCCTGAACCTAACTGTCCCTTATACCTGGGCCCCTGAGCATTAAAGAGAAAAAACCAACATGATATAGACAAATGTTAGTTACATACAAACAAGTGGTTAGAATAAGATGTAACTTTAAGACATTGTAGAAAATAGGTCTACCTTTCATCTAGCGCCGATATTCCACCTTTGTGTGCCAATCCAGTCTGAATAAACCAAAGTATCGATCACTTGTTGGACTGTGAAAAGCCTAGGCCTACTTCACTTTCTTGTTGAAGTGCTTGGTTCATCAGCCGCTCGTTTCATTGGGAATTTGCAGAATTTTTTCACGTTAAATCACACAAAGTCAATTCAAACCTATGGGGACAGACATTTGCAATGGCTAACCATGAGGTTTGAAAACGATTGGTTGGTTATTTTTAGTTTGTGACGCATTATTTTCACGTACTAGGCAAAATTAGGTACAGCGGTATAGCGGCAGATTAGGAAATTACCGAAAAATCGGTTCAGCGGTCTGGTAGGGTTAAAGGCAGAAGACAAGAAGAAGGAGAAGGTTATATTTATATCTTGTTTATTTGAAAATTCATATTTTCCAGTCTGTTAGTTTTTAAATGTACCAAAAATATTATGTTTCAATTTCCTCGGTTTTCAGCAGATCATGCATCAAAACAAGGAACAGACAAAGCTATGCGCCCGTCTACTAGAGCTCTGGAGAAAATGGGATCAGAAGTCAAGTAGGTGTTTGTCGGCACACATTTTATAACTGGTCTTACATATGGCTTAGTTCTGAGGCTATACTGTCATGGCGCTTGCTGTGTCTGCTCCCACCTTTCATCTCCCAATGGAGTATTGACCCTTAACCAACTCACATCAAACCCTTTGTAAACTCGTTTGCGATTGGTTGGATATTTCGGTTTTCACAGGATGAGGTAGCCATTTTTACATAATTCCTCCTTAGTCAGCTTTTACGCCTTTGCTTAGTAGGTTACAATGTTACTATTCTTTGCCTCCCTTATGGACCCTGGTAACTCATGAGCGACTGTCATGGTGACATAGCGGTTGATTCACTGACTTACCAACAGAGACATTTGGGTTCAGGCCCCAGTAGTAACAAGATTCCCTGTTATAATTTAGGGTTGCCCAGAATTGAAAATAAATACTAGAGATGTTTCTGGAAAGGTAGCTGGTCACCTCTCCTGATAATGCCATAACCTAATATATGTGACACCTGTGTGTTTACTGGAACCCCTAAGGGAAACAGAGAGTAGTAACCGTATTACTTTCCAAGTATGTCACGAGATGTAACTAAGGAGTTTTGTCGTGGGATTGGCCAGCTATAGTCTGTCCAGAAATGAATGCCTTCATTCACGATCAATTATTTTGAAAACTGTCTGTTGCATCGTTATGAACATTTTTCCTGCCGTCTTATATTTACCCCTACCCAAGGAATATGTCTTTGATAGGTCCAAAAGCAACTTAAATCATGGAAAGTAGCGACAATTCTTTGATGTTTTGGTGAAAAACTAGTGATTTCTCGCTAACAAACTTGTTTTACAGTAATGCCCCATTCCACTCTGCGAGGCTCTTGTCATAAGGCCAATCCCATGTCCCACGAGAAAATTAACTATTCAACACTAATGTTTCCGTGTGAAGACGTAATACATTGAATAATGTGTACTTCATCTCTGACCCGTAAATTATATACCTCTTATAAACAAACTTTGAAATCTGCTGTACAATCTCCAGAACAAAAATTTGTTTGGTGGGTGGACATAATGATAAGGTTATATGCTAAATCGCATCATTTTCCCTCAGTTGGTTACTGAGATATGGAATTTTATATTGGAGCAGACAAAAGTAAACAGACATATGAAATGTGTTGGCCAGTTCCGTCGGTAGCACAGTGAGTGATGTGGTTGGTAGCACAGTGGGTGATGTGGTCGGTAGCACAGTAGGTGATGTGGTGGATAGCACAGGGGGTGATGTGGTCGGTAGCACAGTGGGTGATGTGGTCGGTAGCACAGTGGGTGATGTTGTGGGTAGCACAGGGGGTGATGTGGTGGGTAGCACAGGGGGGTGATGTAGTGGGTAGCACAATGGGTGATGTGGTGGGTAGCACAGTAGGTGATGTGGTCGGTAGCACAGGGGGGGGGTGATGTGGTGGGTAGCACAGGGGGTGATGTGGTCGGTAGCACAGGGGGTGATGTGGTGGGTAGCACAGGGGGTGATGTGGTGGGTAGCACAGGGGGTGATGTGGTCGGTAGCACAGGGGGTGATGTGGTGGGTAGCACAGGGGGTGATGTGGTGGGTAGCACAGGGGGTGATGTGGTGGGTAGCACAGGGGGTGATGTTGAGGGTAGCACAGGGGGTGATGTGGTGGGTAGCACAGGGGGTGATGTTGTGGGTAGCACAGGGGGTGATGTGGTGGGTAGCACAGGGGGTGATGTGGTGGGTAGCACAGGGGGTGATGTGGTGGGTAGCACAGGGGGTGATGTGGTCGGTAGCACAGGGGGTGATGTTGTGGGTAGCACAGGGGGTGATGTGGTGGGTAGCACAGGGGGTGATGTGGTGGGTAGCACAGGGGGTGATGTGGTGGGTAGCACAGGGGGTGATGTTGTGGGTAGCACAGGGGGTGATGTGGTGGGTAGCACAGGGGGTGATGTTGTGGGTAGCACAGGGGGTGATGTGGTGGGTAGCACAGGGGGTGATGTGGTGGGTAGCACAGGGGGTGATGTGGTGGGTAGCACAGGGGGTGATGTGGTGGGTAGCACAATGGGTGATGTGGTGGGTAGCACAAGGGGGTGATGTGGTGGGTAGCACAATGAGTGATGTTGTGGGTAGCACAAGGGGGTGATGTGGTGGGTAGCACAATGGGTGATGTGGTGGGTAGCACAGGGGGTGATGTGGTGGGTAGCACAAGGGGGTGATGTGGTGGGTAGCACAGGGGGTGATGTAGCACAGGGGGTGATGTGGTGGGTAGCACAATGGGTGATGTGGTGGGTAGCACAGGGGGTGATGTCGTGTGTAGCACAGGGGGGTGATCTGGTGGGTAGCACAGGGGGTGATGTGGTGGGTAGCACAATGGGTGATGTGGTCAGTAGCACAGGGGGTGATGTGGTGGGTAGCACAGGGGGGTGATGTGGTGGGTAGCACAGGGGGGTGATGTGGTCGGTAGCACAATGGGTGATGTGGTGGATAGCACAAGGGGGTGATGTGATGGGTAGCACAGGGGGTGATGTGGTGGGTAGCACAATGGGTGATGTGGTGGGTAGCACAGTAGGTGATGTGGTCGGTAGCACAGTGGGTGATGTGGTGGGTAGCACAGGGGGGGTGATGTGGTGGGTAGCACAGGGGGTGATGTGGTGGGTAGCACAGGGGATGATGTGGTGGATAGCACAGGGGGTGATGTGGTGGGTAGCACAGGGGGTGATGTGGTCGGTAGCACAGGGGGTGATGTGGTCGGTAGCACAGGGGGTGATGTGGTGGGTAGCACAGGGGGTGATGTTGTGGGTAGCACAGGGGGTGATGTGGTGGGTAGCACAGGGGGTGATGTGGTGGGTAGCACAGGGGGTGATGTGGTGGGTAGCACAGGGGGTGATGTGGTGGGTAGCACAGGGGGTGATGTGGTGGGTAGCACAGGGGGTGATGTGGTGGGTAGCACAGGGGGTGATGTGGTGGGTAGCACAATGGGTGATGTGGTGGGTAGCACAAGGAGTGATGTGGTGGGTAGCACAATGAGTGATGTTGTGGGTAGCACAAGGGGGTGATGTGGTGGGTAGCACAATGGGTGATGTGGTGGGTAGCACAGGGGGTGATGTGGTGGGTAGCACAAGGGGGTGATGTGGTGGGTAGCACAGGGGGTGATGTGGTGGGTAGCACAATGGGTGATGTGGTGGGTAGCACAGGGGGTGATGTCGTGTGTAGCACAGGGGGGTGATCTGGTGGGTAGCACAGGGGGTGATGTGGTGGGTAGCACAATGGGTGATGTGGTCAGTAGCACAGGGGGGTGATGTGGTGGGTAGCACAGGGGGGTGATGTGGTGGGTAGCACAGGGTGGTGATGTGGTCGGTAGCACAATGGGTGATGTGGTGGATAGCACAAGGGGGTGATGTGATGGGTAGCACAGGGGGTGATGTGGTGGGTAGCACAATGGGTGATGTGGTGGATAGCACAAGGGGGTGATGTGGTGGGTAGCACAGGGGGTGATGTGGTGTGTAGCACAGGGAGGTGATGTGGTGGATAGCACAAGGGGGTGATGTTGTGGGTAGCACAAGGGGGTGATGTGGTTGGTAGTACAGGGGGTGATGTGGTGGGTAGCACAGGGGGGTGATGTGGTCGGTAGCACAGTGGGTGATGTGGTCGGTAGCACAGTGGGTGATGTGGCCAGTAGCACACCCGCCACATTTACTTCCTAAGAGATTAAAGGCTAGATTGACCTGGATGCCCAGGTCAAGTTAAAACCACAATTGCACCCCAGAGATGTGTTGGAGATGTGTTGGATGGAAGACACAGACAACAGAATCCTAGCACCGCTCCGGCTTGAAATTGGGTCCAGTGAGGCAAAGGATTGATGTCTATCAGAAGTAAACTAATAGACCTGGCCTGTAAACTGGGTGGTGACTGTCTGGGCAAGCAACCATAATCAAAACAGGCATATGTGGCTGAGTGCATAGCAACCACAACTCTTTTATTCAAAACAGACAGATGTGGCTGAGTGCATAGCAACCACAACTCTTTTATTCAAAACAAACAAATGTGGCATTTGGGGGGGAGTGCGCTCGCTCGCTTTGAACTCAAGTTTAGTCCATTGACACTATTTATATTGGTGATGGGCTGAATTTTGCGTGTGGATTAGCTTTCCCTATTAACAGTGTCCCCCACCAACAGGCGAACTCACTCTGACTTCAGAGGTACTTGTAATTTACATCCGAAAGTCAAGGACGACAGGTCTACATTTTAGTCCAGCTGCCCGGTGTAGGGGTTGAACCCCTAACCTCCAGCACGCCTGATGTTTAAGAACACGTGTTCTTATCCATTCGACCATGCTGACCTGTTAGATGTGGCATGAGTGTATAGACACTTCTTTCTTCCAAAAACTTATGTGGATTATACTGTCCTAGTCATGCAGGAATGCAAGGTAACAAGCGAGAGGACCTGTTGATTTTAAGAGCACCAGCAGTTGGGGAAACTCACGAAGGACAAGACAGACAGTCTGAAGACTGCCTATGAAAGTTGAAGATATAAAGACAGATGAAACTTCAGGATGCGTGAGTTTAGAAGTGTGCTTTCAGCAAGGAGACCGTATGAGAGCACAAATTTGATGTGTCTACAACAGGAAACTGCTTTGGGAAAAATTTTAAAAATAGTATTTAAAAAAAAAAAAAACTAATATATTACTGGAAGGATCAGCATGAGCGTCTTACATTTGTTGCATGAGACAGAAACATCTGAGGGTTTGTCTGGAATTCTGTGATGTTGATTCCTAGATGCCAAAGAACTCTATCTGTTCGAAGACTCGTGTAATGTGTGATTAGCTCTACCCTTTCATTCCCAGCTGTTATGTAATGTGTCCTTTTACATTTCACATTTAGTCAGAGCTTACTGAGGAAATCTGAGTTCCACAGTCGCAATTTTTACTAGTTATTTAGCCTCTTTCAAAGCAGCAAAACTTGTGGGACTGAATGAGTTAATCCACAACTGGATAATTTGGAGATAGCACCAACAGCAATGGTCAAGAAAATGCACAAAACTCTCCTCCTTCCTTGGGTAGTGGATTGGGCAGAAAATAATATGCACATTGCAAGTATACAAGATTACTTGGCAGGTGGAAACCATAGAGATTAGGCTAAGAAAGGCCTGACATAATAGAAAACCTAGCAGCTACAGAATATTGATAGTAAATGTGAAGGGGAAGAATGGTGTCCAAACATGCCATCTTGAAGATAGTTGTCTAAACTGACAAGTGCAACTATCACAGCCCAGCTTGAAACAAACAACAGTACAACACAACACAGCCAGTGCCCCTCTCTGAACAGATGAGGTAGAAGATGAAGAATTCTCAAATATCAATACAATCATGCTCCCCCGATGTGTCTCCACCTTGACGTGGTGGGGGAACTTGCGTGTCCCAACGACCCCATTTGCTTGCTGATGGATGAAAAACTACATATCGGACAGCTTATGGGATAGGGACCAGACTAAGAGAGACACAACCTGCTGCTCTGCAGGTGAGACTGAGGATAGCAGTCAAAAATTTAAATCAGGCGCACGAAGGCAGAAGTTCTTGGTCCGGACAAAACTCTTAAGGCTCCCCGTCGAGGGCTGTGGCTGAACGCCCAAAAATAGAGGCGTGATACTGAGCAAGCTACATGCTCAGGTCTGATACATGTTCGAAGGCTCTCAGCTGGGGGATATAAGAGATTCCCGGATGAGAGGGCCAGGCCGTTTCTCGTTCACCGCTGCACGAAGGTAAGGTGCTGAGCCGGCAGTACATGTAGCCTACCTCGTGAGCGAGTACAAAAAGTCAGAAAAGTGCCCCAGTCGAAGGAAATGGTTATGAAATCTGTCTGTATCTAACTCATAGAGAGTGTAGACAAAAGTGGAAGAACGTCTCAATGACACGAAATGGAACGCACGGCGAGCGACCCTATTGCGTGGTCTGAAGTCAAAAGCAAAAGCTTACCGAGTGGATGTCGCTCGCAGTCTGACCGCTCCTGGTGTGTGCTTGAGCGACCAGTGGCAAGCGATATGCCCAACACATGGAAGTGAGGAACTAAAGCAGCCATGAGCAGGACGTGGTAACTCCCCGGGTCAGCCCAGTCTCAGAGCAATATGTGCCAGCTCTGCAATTATGGCCTCCTTGGATAGCGAGGGAATGCCCATGGTCTGCCCCTGCCTTCCCTTGAGGGCCGACTGCGATGTCGTTGATCGTTCTATCTTGACCAGCTGAGATGAGGGCGACATCACAACAGTCTAACGTGCCTCGAAACCAGAGGAAGGCTAACCTCATTAAAAAATGCCCGCCGGAAGTGTCGTCCTACGGGTGGCAAACTAAAAATTGACACTACGCAATTACGTCCGAGTGAAATGTCTCGTCCGAATGTCTCTCGTGCTAGGAACAGCTCTGACTACCTAGTTTCCGAATGCCGCTCTTGTTCGGAACAGCTCTGACTAGGTAGTTTTCCGAATGTCTGTCGTGCCTGGAACAGCTCTGACGGGCGCAACGACAAGCACATGTCCGAAAACTCGCTGAGTGGATACCATCTGCAAACTTGTCTGGTTTGTGCAGGAATGGCCCGGGGTAAACGGAATGACCAATATATTGAAGTGAGGATTTAAAGCAGCCATGAGCAGGACGTGACGATTTCCCTCGGTGAGCCCAGAATCAGGGCACTATGTGTCGGCCCTGCAACTATGGTAGCAACCTTGGATGGCGGAAAATGCTATGGACTGTCCCTTTCTTCCGTTGAGGGATGACCGTTGTCTTCGACCGTTCAACCTTGGCCAGCTGGGCTGTAGATGGCACCACAAAAGTGAGAGTCTCCCAGGAATGCTACCTGGTCAAAAAAGCACGCTGTAGCCGGATGTGTTGGCCTACGGGTTTCGGCCCAAGGGCGCATAACTGACACACCGCAATCACATCTGAAAAAACACTCCGGATGAACGAAAAGAAGAAGAAGAATACAATCATGGAATACAGCTATTCTAAGATATATATATATATATATATATATATATATATATATATATATATATATATATATATATATATATATATATATATATAGTGAGAGATTGAGAGAGAGTGTGTGCTAGTGTGACTGTATGTGTGGGTGTTTCTATGTGTATCTGTATGGGGATGTGTCTGCATGTGTGTCTGTGTATATTTTATTAACCTTATTATGAACACATTGTCTGCGTTTTATATCCCACACAGTCTGAATGAGTACAGGACTGCATTTAAGACCAACCCCAAGATTCCCAGAACACCAGATTCTAGCCACACACCTTCCAGCAACCGATCGACAGTTCGGGGCTCACTGAAAGAAGCCCCACAGCCCCAGTTCTCAGAGTCAGGCCCCAGGCCCAGTTCAGCAGGTAAATCTTGTGGTAAGTCTCTGGCCAGATCAATGGTTCAACAAACATAAGTCAAGAACCCTGTCCCAGACCTTGAGACATGCTGGGTACTTGTTGCTGGCTCCATGGTTGTGTAGACCACTCGGCACTCAATGGGTGATATGGTCTGTATCATGCCGACTACCTGTACTGACCAGAACCTTTCCTGCCGCCTGTTTTAGGCTACGTCCACTTTGGAGTCCAGGTTAATGTTGTGTAAAATGAAGTGTGTAAAATTTCATGCTTCTCTCTTCATTATTAGCTGAGAAAAATAATGTGGTGCATTACATTCTGAACGACCAACGTATGTTCATAAAACATAACAGAAGAGATGAAGACACTTCGTGTACATTCATGAAACACAACAGAAGAGATGAAGACACTTCATGTACATTCATGAAACACAACAGAAGAGATGAAGACACTTCATGTACATTCATGAAACACAACAGAAGAGGTGAAGACACTTCATGTACATTCATGAAACACAACAGAAGAGATGAACACACTACGTGTACGTTCATGAAACACAACAGAAGAGATGAACACACTACGTGTACATTCATGAAACACAACAGAAGAGATGAAGACACTTCGTGTACATTCATGAAACACAACAGAGGAGATGAAGACACTTCATGTACATTCATGAAACACAACAGAGGAGATGAAGACACTTCATGTACATTCATGAAACACAACAGAAGAGGTGAAGACACTTCATGTACATTCATGAAACACAACAGAAGAGGTGAAGACACTTCATGTACATTCATGAAACACAACAGAAGAGATGAAGACACTTCGTATACGTTCATGGAAACACAACAGAAGAGATGAAGACACTACGTGTACGTTCATGAAACACAACAGAAGAGGTGAAGACACTTCATGTACATTCATGAAACACAACAGAAGAGATGAAGACACTTCGTATACATTCATGAAACACAACAGAAGAGATGAAGACACTACGTGTACATTCATGAAACACAACAGAAGAGATGAAGACACTACGTGTACATTCATGAAACACAACAGAAGAGGTGAAGACACTTCATGTACATTCATGAAACACAACAGAATAGGTGAAGACACTTCATGTACATTCATGAAACACAACAGAAGAGATGAAGACACTACGTGTACATTCATGAAACACAACAGAAGAGATGAAGACACTACGTGTACATTCATGAAACACAACAGAAGAGGTGAAGACACTTCATGTACATTCATGAAACACAACAGAATAGGTGAAGACACTTCATGTACATTCATGAAACACAACAGAAGAGATGAAGACACTACATGTACGTTCATGAAACACAACAGAAGAGGTGAAGACACTTCATGTACATTCATGAAACACAACAGAGGAGATGAAGACACTTCGTATACGTTCATGAAACACAACAGAAGAGGTGAAGGCACTTTCATGTGCATTCATGAAACACAACAGAACAAAAGTTGCTTTAAAAGTTGCCAGATTTTACTGCTCCAGTGGCCAATTGAACACATAATGTTTGAGTTTTGAACCATGCATTGTTTTATCCTAGCAGTTCCCGGACACAGATCTGCCATATAAGTTTGATCTGAATTTCTTCTGTTTCAGCGCCTGGCAGCCCTAGGAAGGCAAGTTTAGTGAGCAAGGAGAAGCACAAAGCAACAACAAGCTAAACATAATCTCTAGAAGTTATTAAGATAAAGAAGATATTAATTAGATTTCTATTCTATTTCTACCCATCAATGAAAGATTGATTTCAATGTGTCATTATACCACCAGTGTTTAGGTGAGCGTGAGAGAGCGTGTGAGTCAGAGAGAGAATGAGTGAGAGAGAGAGAATGTGTGTATGTGTCTCCCTCTGCATGGCAGCTAACCACATGCCAAAAGCCTAGCACAGGCCACAGACTCTGTACCTCCGGTGAAAATCCCCCGTATCATCATCATCATCAAGTGCCATGCCAGCTGGCGTATGCGTTCATGGCTCTCCACAGATCTCGGTCTTTGGTGTTCTGGATCAACTCTGCTGATGATATTCCTCCATGCCACAGTCTCAATCCATCCAGCATCATTTCTCTTGGTCTGCCTCTGCCTCTCTTCCCCTCGATCTTTCCAGTTGTCACGATGGTCTTCATGCCTCTCTTCTCATCACATAACCAAAATTGTTCTAGTTTCATGAGCCTCCTTCAGGCTATCGTTGTTAGTTACTCTTGGCAGTCCATGGAGTTCACAACATTTATCTTTGGAACCACAACTCCTTTGCTTCCAAATTCTTCCTAATTTGTTCATTTACATTCCAAAATTTACTGCCATACAGAAAAACAGGTTCTATATAGCACTTCAGCACTCTCTTTCTTACATTCAATGATAGTGACTTATTGCATAAGATACTTTTCATTTATATCTCAGAAAAAACTGTCCCTGAGAACCAAATATCTGAAAATGAACCCATGATCTTCAAGGTATGAGACAGCTTAACCATGTCATCACAGCCAGTTGGATTCAGGTTGTTTATTTACTGTGTATTTTTACACAGTAAGAGGACAGGCCCCTCATGTAATTGTACAAGCATGACAGGAGCCTTCCGATTGCCAGACCATGTTGCCCCTTTGCTGAACGGTTTTGCCCCTTTTATTAATACTAGTAATAAATACCGTCTCATGGCATGGAAGGGAGTCAACACACAAATTGATCCATGCCGTCGGAGATCTCATGCTGTAGAGAAGCATGATTGTCTATGCCAGCCGGCAAGGCACTGATGAATAAATACTACATATAATGCTGCAGGTCCTTTACAGAACATTGCCAGCAACCTCAGGTTGATTTTTCTAGGCAATTTGTACGTTCAGTAGTTTGCCATTGCTTGAACCCGCTACCTCATTATCAGTGCACAGGAAGTTTAAGAGCAAGTGCTCTTATCGTTTTGACCAGGCTGACTTCTACCACATCAAATATTATAGTAAATACCTTAAGCTACACCATATAGTGTCACAGCTGTTAGCACAGTGTTTATTATTTGACATTATTGTATATAACAAATGTATCATATATGTTAGATTTTGTTTCGATAACAATCTAACCAGTTAATGTTAAATAAAGTAGATGTAAAAACTCAATATTTGCCGTCATTGGTGAGATTTGTTTTTAAACATAAAAACATCAGAAATCAGTGTTAAATAAAGCAGACTTAACGACTAAATATTTGCTGTCATTTTGTCAGGCAGGGCATTCCCTGCTCAGAAAGTACCCCGGAGATGCCCTAGCACAGTGGTTCTCAACCGGTGGGGAATTCCCCTCCCCCTTCCCCCCAGGGGGGAATTTTAGGGTTTCAGGGGGGGGGGGTGTGTGGGAAATTCAGATTATTTCAAGATCGCGTTAATACAAGAACTGATTACTTGATATTGTTTTTCCCTTCATACTTTACGATTCTGTACGTCTCACCCTTCTGAAGTTCATTTTATAACGTAAGCAGACCCGCAAATCACGTTTTATGTAGACGTCTAGACTTGTTTTATATTTGCTATTAAATTTAGCTTCCATTATTATGTATACTGTATAGAAGGGGGGGGGGGGGTTTAGGGAGGAAATACGAAAAAAGGGGGTGGGGTTGACGTTCTGAAAATATTGTGAAGGGAAGCATGGGCCAAAAAAGGTTGGGAACCACTGCCCTAGCATGCCTGCACTACTCCCGCCCCCCCCCCCCCCCTTCCCCCGACATTGTGGATTGAATGCCTAATCTTCTCAGACAAGGGTCAACAATGTGGAGGTTTGTATGCATATTGCGCACGTTAACAATCTCTCAGCAGTGGGAAATCGAGAACAGCAGGCCAAATAGGCTGCTGTACCAGCTAAATGAGAAAAGCTACCCACAAAAAGTATACATGCATGTCCCATTTTGGCATACAGACAAGTGGATACGCTTCAATGCTACAGAGTTGACTGACTTTAGTCAGAAGTATAACATGACATGTGTTCAGTGGTTACTGTCTGTACGCAGAAACATGGCAGCCGTAGTAGCATAGTGACTAGCTCTCATCCCGGTGGTCACAGGTTCCATCTGCATACACAATAAAAAAAAAAAAAAAAAAGGAAACAGTTGCTCAGACAAGCCAGTCTAAAATGAGTACCAGGAAAAGATTTTGGAAGTAAAGGCAGCCAGGGGTTGATTTGTCTATAGAAATATAAGCCTAGCACCAAAGGCCCAAATGTTTCACTCTACACACTTGTAATAGTCATCATATATGATTTTGTGACAGGTCATATCTCACTTTACACACTTGTAATAGCCATCACATATGATTTCGTGACAGGTCATATCTCACTCTACACACTTGTAATGACCATCACATATGATTTCGTTGCAGGCCGTATCTCACTCTACACACTTATTCAACAACATTGCATTACCTTGTGTCTCAGAACAAATGCTGGTCCCACATTCAGCATCATTTCATTTGTATTTTAAACATGAAAAACACAATCCTTGTACGTGTTAGGGAAAGTTTATTTATTTCTTTAAAAACATAAACGAAGATAGGAACACCATGAAACACTTGTTCTGTTCATATTCATAAAGATACATTTGATCATAGCAATAATAAATATTCACATTGGCCTGAGACATGTTTTGTTTGAAGAAATAACGGGACAACAAACAACGATATCAATGGGTGCATGCCTGCAGGTAGAAATGCCATCATTCGGTGTTACCAATGTGTAGGTATGTGCATGACACAGGGTGACGAAGACAAGGACATACAGAAAGATAGAAACACAATGAGGCACTGAAAGAGATGATGACAGAAAGACAGCAGGATATTCAGAAAGAGACAAAGTCATAAAACAGATGAAGACAAAAACATGAAAAAATCAATGAGACATATAGAGAGACAAACACAATGAGAGACAGAGTGGGGGTTGTATGATCATGGATTCAGCTTTGTGTATGAATTACAAAAATAAAGATGCTTCAGAACCCTGTTTATTCTCATTAAGGACACAACTCTTGGAAAATAAACTGATATGCATTCATGTAAACACAAATCAAATGTATTCAATTTGTAAACCAACAAATAAATATACATATATTTATATATGTTTAAAACATCAACATAAACCAAGTTACTAAGACGGAGAATAGGGTGAATAAAAGTTCCCTGTAGAAATGTTGCTAAAATATTAGAAAAGGAAAAAAAAAAAACCCACTCACTAACACATTGTCACAACCCTGTACTTTTAACCCACAATCACACTCGCCATACTGGAAGTAAGACAAAAAGGGAACTGGTCATTTTACCCAGCAAAGTTGTGACCTTGTGCATAAAAAAAAACAAACTCAGCAGTTGACACCTGATGGAAAATGCTGGCAGTCGCTGACACATATCTACAGCATTCATGCTTACACAGTCAAAAGGCCCTTACAGATGTAGGGTAGGGGTATCCCCTTTCACAGGAGAAGTATGACACCTCCTTTCTCCACTAGTGTATGGAACACCCCTGGGCAAGAGGACGTCCCATCTAGTCTCCTCCTCCCTCCTCCCCAAAGAAGGTAATATGAAACCTGGCTAGCAGGTGACAGATTGATCCTGAAAGCAGTTGACATATAGTTGTTAGTTATTGTCTTAAGTTCATGATGGTAGACAGATCATATGTTTATAGACAAGACAATGGCTACGGTCACTGCCAAGAAGAAAAGCAATTGCAGATTACCTTCCTCACAGATGCCCACCCTGTAAATTATGATTTGACAACTCCAGTGGTTTCAGAAATTGGGACACGGACAGACCTGATCCAAGATTGGCAAACGTGTGAGACAGGAACCATGACCATCCACATCTATAGGCATGGCACATGATGGTGATAGATGTATCAAGCAAGAACTGACATCCACATGTCAGCCCATCAATATGACAACAAACATCAGTGTCGCAGGCCTGTAACATTCCCACAACAGCAAGGGGCAGGATACAGAAGTCTATTGAGGGGGAAACGAGAGGTGATGAATCCGCCCATGAATGAGGTTGAGACAAGAACCAACATCACAGCACTCAGGACATTTCCATATGCGCTCCGCACCCATCTTCAACAACCAGCATAGAGTCCCAGTACTAATGGTACTGGTTGCTGCCTGATAATGTCCATGAATCATCTTCAGCAATGCTTGGATGTGAAGGCCAATGGCAAATACATTCATTACTGGCTAGTCAAAAGAACACAACAATGAGATGCTAATCTTCTGTAGCATATCCTTTATATAATGTCGCTCTCATCATGGCTGTTGAGAAGATTCTCCATCTCCTGCCAGTTCTCTTGCCTCATATTTTCATGTTTACAACGCCCTGTGTCTGTCTAGTATACAAGCCCCTGTGTCTGTCTAGTATACAATGCCCCTGTGTCTGTCTAGTATACAATGCCCCTGTGTCTGTCTAGTGTACAATGCCCCTGTGTCTGTCTAGTGTACAATGCCCCTGTGTCTGTCTAGTGTACAATGCCCCTGTGTCTGTCTAGTGTACAATGCCCCTGTGTCTGTCTAGTGTACAATGCCCCTGTGTCTGTCTAGTGTACAATGCCCCTGTGTCTGTCTAGTGTACAATGCCCCTGTGTCTGTCTAGTGTACAATGCCCCTGTGTCTGTCTAGTGTACAATGCCCCTGTGTCTGTCTAGTGTACAATGCCCCTGTGTCTGTCTAGTGTACAATGCCCCTGTGTCTGTCTAGTGTACAATGCCCCTGTGTCTGTCTAGTGTACAATGCCCCTGTGTCTGTCTAGTGTACAATGCCCCTGTGTCTAGTCTAAAATGCCCCTTGTCTGTCTATTGTACAATGCCTCTGTGTCTGTCTAGTGTACAATGCCCCTGTGTCTGTCTAGTGTACAATGCCCCTGTGTCTGTCTAGTGTACAATGCCCCTTGTCTGTCTATTGTACAATGCCCCTGTGTCTGTCTAGTGTACAATGCCCCTGTGTCTGTCTAGTGTACAATGCCCCTGTGTCTGTCTAGTGTACAATGCCCCTGTGTCTGTCTAGTGTACAATGCCCCTGTGTCTGTCTAGTGTACAATGCCCCTGTGTCTGTCTAGTGTACAATGCCCCTGTGTCTGTCTAGTGTACAATGCCCCTGTGTCTGTCTAGTGTACAATGCCCCTGTGTCTGTCTAGTGTACAATGCCCCTGTGTCTGTCTAGTGTACAATGCCCCTGTGTCTGTCTAGTGTACAATGCCCCTGTGTCTGTCTAGTGTACAATGCCCCTGTGTCTGTCTAGTGTACAATGCCCCTGTGTCTGTCTAGTGTACAATGCCCCTGTGTCTGTCTAGTGTACAATGCCCCTTGTCTGTCTAGTGTACAATGCCCCTGTGTCTAGTCTAAAATGCCCCTTGTCTGTCTAGTGTACAATGCCACTGTGTCTGTCTAGTGTACAATGCCACTGTGTCTGTCTAGTGTACAATGCCACTGTGTCTGTCTAGTGTACAATGCCCCTGTGTCTGTCTAGTGTACAATGCCCCTGTGTCTGTCTAGTGTACAATGCCCCTTGTCTGTCTATTGTACAATGCCCCTGTGTCTGTCTAGTGTACAATGCCCCTGTGTCTGTCTAGTGTACAATGCCCCTGTGTCTGTCTAGTGTACAATGCCCCTGTGTCTGTCTAGTGTACAATGCCCCTGTGTCTGTCTAGTGTACAATGCCCCTGTGTCTGTCTAGTGTACAATGCCCCTGTGTCTGTCTAGTGTACAATGCCCCTGTGTCTGTCTAGTGTACAATGCCCCTGTGTCTGTCTAGTGTACAATGCCCCTGTGTCTGTCTAGTGTACAATGCCCCTGTGACTGTCTAGTGTACAATGCCCCTGTGTCTGTCTCATGTACAATGCCCCTGTGTCTGTCTAGTGTACAATGCCCCTGTGTCTGTCTAGTGTACAATGCCCCTGTGTCTGTCTAGTGTACAATGCCCCTGTGTCTGTCTAGTGTACAATGCCCCTGTGTCTAGTCTAAAATGCCCCTTGTCTGTCTATTGTACAATGCCCCTGTGTCTGTCTAGTGTACAATGCCTCTGTGTCTGTCTAGTGTACAATGCCCCTGTGTCTGTCTAGTGTACAATGCCCCTGTGTCTGTCTAGTGTACAATGCCCCTTGTCTGTCTATTGTACAATGCCCCTGTGTCTGTCTAGTGTACAATGCCCCTGTGTCTGTCTAGTGTACAATGCCCCTGTGTCTGTCTAGTGTACAATGCCCCTGTGTCTGTCTAGTGTACAATGCCCCTGTGTCTGTCTAGTGTACAATGCCCCTGTGTCTGTCTAGTGTACAATGCCCCTGTGTCTGTCTAGTGTACAATGCCCCTGTGTCTGTCTAGTGTACAATGCCCCTGTGTCTGTCTAGTGTACAATGCCCCTGTGTCTGTCTAGTGTACAATGCCCCTGTGTCTGTCTAGTGTACAATGCCCCTGTGTCTGTCTAGTGTACAATGCCCCTGTGTCTGTCTAGTGTACAATGCCCCTTGTCTGTCTATTGTACAATGCCCCTGTGTCTGTCTAGTGTACAATGCCCCTGTGTCTAGTCTAAAATGCCCCTTGTCTGTCTAGTGTACAATGCCACTGTGTCTGTCTAGTGTACAATGCCACTGTGTCTGTCTAGTGTACAATGCCACTGTGTCTGTCTAGTGTACAATGCCCCTGTGTCTGTCTAGTGTACAATGCCCCTGTGTCTGTCTAGTGTACAATGCCCCTTGTCTGTCTATTGTACAATGCCCCTGTGTCTGTCTAGTGTACAATGCCCCTGTGTCTGTCTAGTGTACAATGCCCCTGTGTCTGTCTAGTGTACAATGCCCCTGTGTCTGTCTAGTGTACAATGCCCCTGTGTCTGTCTAGTGTACAATGCCCCTGTGTCTAGTGTACAATGCCACTGTGTCTGTCTAGTGTACAATGCCACTGTGTCTGTCTAGTGTACAATGCCCCTGTGTCTGTCTAGTGTACAATGCCCCTGTGTCTGTCTAGTGTACAATGCCCCTGTGTCTGTCTAGTGTACAATGCCCCTGTGTCTGTCTAGTGTACAATGCCCCTGTGTCTAGTCTAAAATGCCCCTTGTCTGTCTATTGTACAATGCCCCGACTTGTTAGACTAGTCCACAATGCCCCTTGTCTGTCTAGTCTACAATGCCCCTTGTCTGTCTATTGTACAATGCTCCGACTTGTTAGACTAGTCCACAATGCCCTGTGTCTGTCTAGTCTACAATGCCCCTTGTCTGTCTATTGTACAATGCCCCGACTTGTTAGACTAGTCCACAATGCCCCTTGTCTGTCTAGTCTACAATGCCCCTTGTCTGTCTATTGTACAATGCTCCGACTAGTTAGACTAGTCCACAATGCCCCTTGTCTGTCTATTGTACAATGCACTGACTAGTTAGACTTGTCCACAATGCCCCTTGTCTGTCTAGTCTACAATGCCCCTTGTCTGTCTATTGTACAATGTTCTGACTAGTTAGACTAGTCCACAATGCCCCGTGTCTGTCTAGTCTACAATGCTCTGTCTGTCTATTGTACAATGCCCTGTGTCTGTCTAGTCTACAATGCCCTGTGTCTGTCTATGCGCTCATCAAATCCTGACTATACTCCCAGGAACCCTGCCTTCCATCATTGGCTCTATCCAAACCACCGTGGCATGTAACAAAGTGACAGTATTTCAGCTTCAGAGACCTTGATGTTTAACAGCCAGTTTTCTTCTATGTTCACATCTTGCAGAACCTTTCTTCTTGTTGGTCCACAGAATTCTAAGAAATTTCCTGTCACATTTAAGCTCAAAAGCCCAGATTTTCTTCTTCAGTGATAATGAAATGGTTCAATGGTACTCTTGACCTCAACAAACAGAAGAATGCATCTGTCATGTTTGTATTATATTAGCTTCAAGTGAAAGAAAACCTTAGCAGTGATAGAAATTACAATAACCATGCCATTGCTTGTCGATTCTCGTGCAGCTGTGTTACAAGAATATACAGGATTACGGAGAAAGACGTTAACCCCTAGGCCAGGGATACCATCATGATCATCTTTCTGGCTTGGTACGGCAAAATTGTCTTATATAAAAGGGTAAACAACCCAGTTCCCAAATCATTTTTCAGTCCTCATTTTGAGAGTCTGGAGTTATGCGATCATGAAAAAACATAAAGCCCGCCCCGAGAACACTAGTTATCACAGCTACAAACTTATCATATACGGAAAGTAAAATAATTACAATTACAAGAGAAATTAGCCTGCGCTGTATGGAGTCAACATGCTATAAATAGCGACTCTCCTTAAATGCCCAGCTAGCAGCACCACAGTGACAATTCTTTTAATAAAAAAAACAGAAAATATTTTGTGGCCTTATAATGAGATCATGACTAGACCTTACATATAATATACACAACGTGCAGCTCTGCACAAGACAGCCGATACATACGGGGTGTCTCACAAGACAGAGCCGATACATACAGGGTGTCTCACAAGACAGAGCCGACACATAAGGGGTGTCTCACAAGACAGAGCCGACACATAAGGGGTGTCTCACAAGACAGAGCCGACACATACGGGGTGTCTCACAAGACAGCCGACACATACGGGGTGTCTCACAAGACAGCCACATAGTTCTACACACATCCCAACCAGGACATACAATTCACATAAGCCACATGCATCCAGCAAGTAAATACAATTCACATGCATCCAAGCAAGTAAATACAATTCAAATCAATCTACTGATATGAACAGTCCATGAGAGGCTACTATTCAATTAACATATGTCATCTGGAAGCCACTAACATGGAGTTATGTTTACCGAAAAACTGTATCATGCTAAACTTTGACACCCTGCATATTTTGTTTTTATTTTAAAATCAGCAAATAAACAAATAATACACATAAACATAACATAATAATCATATCGTAATATCATAAAGCTAGAAGCCGTGATGCCAATCTCATAGTCTGTGGAGACATCACGTAACACTCCAACATACAGCTGAAACACGAGGACACAGTTTGAACAAACTTGAAATCTCTCAAAACAAGACAGCAATCTTCCACTTGGTAATGCAGAATATCTACCAACATTCAACCACAACTTAGAAACAAAATCAAGCAGAAAAGTACCACCTTAAAAATAATATTGGCGATCAGGGAAAAGATAAATTCTCCCACAGAGTCAAAATATGAATGCAACCGAAATTACAAATGAGGAAAACGCTAATGAGAATAACGCCATGATTATATGACCTCAGATAAGGCTGGATTAATAAAACACCCAATGCAATCCCTTATGGATTAACATCACTCTCCGAGTCCTGTTGTCCATGATCTTCAGATACTGTGTACAGATAGAAGGCTAAATTTGTCATCTTACACATATATTTATAATCTCTACCATCATGATCATCTTATACATATGTTCATAATCTCTACCATCATAATCATCTTACACATATGTTCATAATCTCTATCACCTGTGACCTCATCTTGCATATATATTCATAATTTCTATCACCTGTGATCTCATCTTACACATATATTCATAATTTCTATCACCTGTGATCTCATCTTACACATATGTTCATAATCTCTACCATCATAATCATCTTACACATATGTTCATAATCTCTACCATCATAATCATCTTACACATATGTTCATAATCTCTATCACCTGTGACCTCATCTTACATATATATTCATAATTTCTATCACCTGTGATCTCATCTTACACATATATTCATAATTTCTATCACCTGTGATCTCATCTTACACATATATTCATAATTTCTATCACCTGTGATCTCATCTTACACATATATTCATAATTTCTATCACCTGTGATCTCATCTTACACATATATTCATAATTTCTATCACCTGTGATCTCATCTTACACATATATTCATAATCTCTATGGTCTCATATTACACATATATTCATAATCTCTATCATCTGTGATCTCATCTTATGTATATATTCATAATCTCTATTACATGTGATTTCATCTTACATATACATTTATAATCTCTATCACCTGTGATCTCATCTTACACATATATTCATAATTTCTATCATCTGTGATCTCATCTTATGTATATATTCATAATCTCTATTACATGTGATTTCATCTTACATATACATTCATAATCTCTATCACCTGTGATCTCATCTTATACATATTTTCATAATCTCAATGGTCTCATCTTACACATATATTCAAAATCTCTATCACCTGTGATCTCATCTTACACATATATTCATACTCACTATGGTCTCATCTTACACATATATTCATAATCACCCATATTTGATCTCATCTTAAACATATATTCATTCATAACCTGTCATATGTGATCTCTTCTTCCACGTATATTCAATAACCTGCCTTTATGATTTCATCTTTCATGTATGTTCATAATCTCTATCATCTGTGGTCTCATCTTACACATATATTCATAATCTGTCGTTTGTGATCTCATCTTACACCTCTGAAATCTGTGATCTCATCTAATGAATAATACTGATTAAACAAATGCTTTATCATAATTTGGTAGTGCCTGCAACACATCTCACGAAATACACATTAGATCTCCTAGGGTTAGTACACGCATCATCATCATCATCAAGATGATGACCTTGTAAGATCGATTTAAAAATTGTAGCTCCTTCTTTAACCTCTATAATGTCGCTTCTGGACTCAACTCAGCCCAACCGCTACAACAAAGTTACACTTCTAGGTCTGTGTAACAGAAGCCTTATGAGTCCTGTGACTATTCCAATCAAGTCTTGTGACTATTCCAATCGAGACCTGTGTCTATTCCAATTGAGGCCTTTGACTATTCCAATTGAGATCTTGACTATTCCAATTGAGACCTTGACTATTCCAATTGAGACCTTGACTATTCCAATTGAGACCTGTGACTATTCCAAATAAGACCTTGACTATTCCAATCAAGACCTGTGACTATTCCAATTGAGTCTTGTGACTATTCCAATCGAGACCTGTGACTATTCCAATCAAGTCCTGTGACTATTCCAACTGAGACCTGTGACTATTCCAATCGAGTCTTGTGACTATTCCAATCGAGTCATGTGACTATTAGAATCGAGACCTATGACTATTGCAACTGAGACTTGTGACTATTCCAATCGAGACCTGTGTCTAATCCAATCGAGTCCTGTGACTATTCCAACTGAGACCTGTTACTATTCCAATCAAGACCCATGACTATTCCAATCAAGTCTTGTAATTATTCCAATCGAGTCCTGTGACTATTCCAATTGAGTCCCGTGACTATTCCAATCAAGTCCCGTGACTATTCCAATCGAGTCCCATGACTATTCCAATTAGGTCTTGTAACTATGCCAATCGAGATCTGTGAGTATTCCAATCAAGTCATGTGACTTTTCCAAGCGAGTCCTGTGACTATTCCAAGCGAGTCCCGTGACTATTCCAATCACCCTTAGTTTACCATATGGCACAACTGTGGCAGGCAATTGTGACCCAAAAATACTATGGCCACCAAAGGTGGCATGCATAGAGTTTACATTTGAATAAGTATGAACATTTGAACAATAATTTACCCATGTTTATAAATAGCTTATCTGGTGACACAACAATGCATTTATATACATGTGAACTGTAGGTATAGAGATGTCCGTGCTGGCAAGAGGAGAATTAGTTATCAGAATGTAAAGGGCAGTTATATCGAGAGATGACACACACACAAGAGACTACTTATATAACTTTTTCCAACTGGATATTTCATCTAATTATAATATACCCAATTACCCACAACCGGATACTTATGTATATATAATAACTAAATCTTCAAAAGGTCTGTCATTATTCTAATAATGATCCTGTAGATTCCAGACTATATATCTACAAAAACTGACTGTTCCATGATAAACACAGGGGTATTATAAGCTATTCTTACAACAGATCTGACTATACCATGAAAAATACAGGGGTGTTATCTGCTATTTATACAACAGTTCTGACTATTCCATGATAAACATGATAGGTTATTTAATGAAAAACAAGAAATAAAAAAACTAAGTAAGAACATCCCCGATGACTACTCAAGCGTAGATAAGGAATGGACAATTTTCAAGGCTGTCATGCTCGATATACTGGAAAATAAATGTGGAACAAAGAAAGTAGGGCAGGACAAAAGATTAAGAACAGCTTGGTGGAACAACGGCGTTAAAGATAGCGTATTCAAAAAGAAGGTAGCATTTAAAAAAAATGGATCACAACTAAATCTGAACAAGACTATGTTACTTATAGAATAGCACGACGAAATGCCAAATGAACAATTAGAGCATCTAAAGATGAATACTGGAGAATATATGGTGAACAGATGGCGACCCTTAACAAAGACTCCCCAAGAGAATTTTATAAACGTGTCAATAAAATAAGAAACAGAGATGCATGCTACAACCACTATTATAAACAGCAAAAGAGGTATACCATTATTTAATCCACAACAAAGACTAGCAAGGTGGGCAGAATACCTTCAAGAACTACTTAACCCCACACATAACATAGAAAACTTCACTTCTGTGTCTAAAAACTAAGGACAGTAAGAACCAAACTTCATCCCTGCAGAAGTCAAAGCAGTTATACAGAAAAGTCCTAAAAACAAATCACTGGGTCCAGATGGAATAAGCACAGAAGCTATTTAGGTCTGTGCTGAAGCTATTCACACCAACCCTATGCTACCAATCTCAAACTTGGACTTTATCCAAATCACACATTCACAAAATCAACATCTGTGAGATGAGATGCCTGAGGAGAGCTGCCAACTTAACAATCCAAGACTGAGTAAGAAATGCTGTTATTAGACAGGCAGTGGGATCAACACCCTGAGCCACATTTATTGAAAGACAGAAGGTGAAGTGGTTTGGCCATGTCGTTAAAATGCAACACCAGCAACTACCATCACTACTGGCCCTACATAAAAGATCATCTGCGACGAGACCAAGAGGACACCCCAGAAGAAAATGGATTGATGACATCAACGACACTGTGCAACCACACGGAATGACACTATCCAGTGCTGCCCATCGGGCGCTGGAACGCAAATTATTCCTCCCCACGATGCTTGACGGCAGAAGTGGAAGATTATGACGACGATGATGATGAAACAATAGATCTGACTATTCCATGTACAAGACTGAGACATTATAGCCTATTTATACAACTGATTCAACTATTCCATGAACAACATAGATATTATTGCCCATTTATACAATAAATCTAAATATTCCATGAACACTATGACAATATAGCTTATTTATACAATTCTGTTAATAAACACTGGATATTCTATATTTACATAATAACTATAACAGTTCTGACTATTCTAATTCTAAACTTTAGAGATGATGGGAACTACGGAAATAAGAGGTATCAATATAGAGACAGAACAGATGATGGGAACTATTGATAATAGAAGACATCAATACAGAGACAGAACAGATGATGGGAATTATTAATAATAGAAGACATCAATACAGAGTCAGAAAAGATGGTGGGAATTATTAATAATAGAAGACATCAATATAGAGACAGAACAGATGATGGGAACTATTAATAAATAATAGAAGACATCAATACAGAGACAGAAAAGATGGTGGGAATTATTAATAATAGAAGATATAAATATAGAGACAGAACAGTTGATGGGAACTATTAATAATAGAAGACATCAATATAGAGGCAGAACAGATAATAAATACTGAAATTAAAAGGCACTACCATACAACAGCAGAGCAGATGATGAAAACTAAAAACTACGAAAATAAAAGGCATATGCGAGATGGGGAAAATAATAAATAAAAGCTGACGAAAGCGACAAAAATAAATGGGATTGAGTGATAGAAATGATTAAAGCTTTGTAAAAAGGCACACAAGCTTGACAAGATAAGGAGCAGTACTAAATTAAAATCAAAATATAGTCTTTCAAATATCCATGATTGTGTATTTATGTTAACCTATTCGAGCTGTCAATGTTTAGTTCACAACACGAAACACTACAATTGATGACAACCTCCTCTTCTTCTTTTGCCTTTAAGACTCCTAGTAGTGTACTGGTCCACAACCACTCATGCTGAGACCTCTGTAGGTCATGGCTCACTGGAGGTTGTTTCTACAGTATGAAGCAGCCATTTTCACTACATGCCTCCTTAGTTGCCTTTGACGACCTGTTCAGGAAGTTTACAATGTCTATTCTTGACTTCCCCTTTGTTCAGCAACACAAATATCCCAACTTCATTACTGAGAACACACAATTAAGATCAGAAATCTCTCATAAAGTCTATAAACCTTTTCACTACAGTAAAACAACACCTGTACAAACAACTAATACAGAGCTTCCCAATAAAAATTCTCAAAAGAGATCAAGAACACAAATCAAATTAAGGACAATAATGTAACAATACTAGCCTTGAGACTTATCTACAAAATCATAAAAACCACTTACAATTGCTTTAAGGAAATTAAATCATATTTTTACAAAACCACTTACAATTGCTTTAAGGAAAACAAATCAGATTAGGGACAATAATATAACAAGACTAGCCTTGAGACTTCTCTACAAAATCATAAAAACCACTTACAATTGCTTGTGTTTTCCTGACATACTACAGCCCAAACATGCACTTGCTAACCAGAAACTATCATGAAACACTAATCTGGCTTCCTACAAACATTTATCATGATTCTCCAAAGTACATACATGCATGCACACAACCATCAGTTCATTAGCACGCCACAAACTCAGAAATCAACTTTCACAAAACAGCAGCAGTGGCAACACAATTTGATGGAATCTCACAGACAACACATGCTGCAGTGTGGACACAAAGAAGTGGACGTCAGCCAGGAGAAATCAGACGCGGACATCCAGCTGCATGTTTGAGCATGTGGGGGAACTGATCCAGGCGGGTACATTTGAGGTTTATGGTTTGGTTTGGTTTTCTAGAAGAGTCCGTGTCTCAGGAAGCATGTGGCGGCCATCAGTCTATATCTTCAGCCTCAATGAGAGCTGGAGAATGAACACAACAAAGACATTGTGAATTTAAACTTAGGTTATTTTATCCTCATCAATTTCAGCAAGCAAATGAAATCTAGCTGCAGACAGTCAATCTTAATTCTATGGACTTGTCACATTCAATTAAAATGTCAGGGGCCAAAACAAATGTATAAAACCAGAGGCCAAAAAAAAAGAGACCAATTATTGTATTAATATTTCCAACATTAAAAAAAAAAATTGAAAATAAAGAAAGAACAGAAAAAGAACGCAAAAGCACACTTATCTTTCATCATTTCAATCTTACTGTTCATATGTTATTGGAAATTCTTCATGTGACCAATGAACATGTCATGTGTGATTGTATTCCCTAAATATGTCATGTGTGATTGTATTTCCTAAACATGTCATGTGTGATTGTATACCCTAAACATGTCATGTGTGATTGTATATCCTAAACATGTCATGTGTGATTGTATTCCCTAAACATGTCATGTGTGATTGTATTCCCTAAACATGTCATGTGTGATTGTATACCCTAAATATGTCATGTGTGATTGTATTTCCTAAACATGTCACGTGTGATTTATTTCCTAAACATGTCATGTGTGATTGTATTCCCTAAACATGTCATGTGTAATTGTATTCCCTAAACATGTCATGTGTGATTGTATTCCCTACACATGTCATGTGTGATTTATTTCCTAAACATGTCATGTGTGATTGTATTCCCTAAACATGTCACGTGTGATTGTATTCCCTACACATGTCATGTGTGATTGTATTCCCTAAACATGTCATGTGTGATGGTATTCCCTAAACATGTCATGTGTGATTGCATTTCCTAATTTTCAGCATGGTTAACAGTCAAAAACTGCAAGCAGCTATGCCAGAAGACTAGGGACTAAAAAGACATGATGCTGCATGGTGCAAATGCATTGGCTTGCAGGGTAATGGGAACTTGGCAGCTCCTTGATGACACTGTACCTGATCCACACATTCTTCACATCTAACTCAGACTTTCTTGGCCAAATACAATACTCCTCTGGTTTGTCAGTCTCCCCACTCATCTAACATAGCGCCTTGCAATTTTTGGTTGTTCTCCATGCAGAAAATGCCACTGAAGGGGGCCTAATTAGAGCCAGACAAATACGTTATGTGGAAGATGGCAACTATGCTTTACTCCATTCCAAGCCTTTCTGAAATGCTTTCAACAATAATTTGTGTTCAGATTTAAATTTTATATAACAATAGTTAAAATGCTTACCATAAATTGTATATAATAATAGTTAAAATGTCACTGTAAATTGTATATAATAGTTAAAATGTCACTGTAATTTGTATATAATAATAGTTAAAATGTCACTGTAAATTTTATATAATAATAGGTAAAATGCTCACTGTCAATTTTATATAGTAGTTAAAATGTTGACTGTAAAAATGTTACCAAAAATGAACTAAAAATTACAATAAAATGTACAGGAATCCCTCAAACTAAATTGTATGTAACTAAACAAAATTCCCACATGCAAAGTTTACTGAAACTTACTGCAAATAAAATGCTAACTGAAAGCTGTACACAAAAAGTCTATTGTCATATTTTCTATAACTAAACAAAATGCCTATAGTGAATTTTAAACTAAAGAATATGCTAACTTCAAATTTCACAAGAAAATATTAATCTTCAATGTTATTTCACAAGAACATGCAACATTCAACAGTGGAGTAAAACATAAGCAGAAATAATAGTTATTTACAGTCACACATTTAATGATTTTGAAAATTAACTTATGTAATGGACACTAAAAAAAAGCTACAATGAGAAACTTATACACATAACCAGTTAGCTTGTGCATACATACAGCATTTAACTTTCAACTAAATTCAGATACTAAACAAAAAATAAGCAACAATTGTGCTACTTCCCAAATTAAGAATCTAGAATGAAAACAAATTAACAGACTACCAACAACTTAAAACAATGTAGTACTCTTCCTGTCCCAAATAATTCACCATCTGTGAGTGTACTTCTTACATTTAGTCTGAAGCAAAAAGAGAACTGGCAATGTATCTGTTTGCCAAAATGTGTGTATATTTTTACCCCATGTAAGTAGTACATTTGTGATGTTGTTTCCCCCCACTTCTCAATAATGCTGTTTATCATTTCGTGTACAACGTTCCATGTCAGGTATCTTTCACCTCTGCTAACCTTCGACTCTCCTGTTCATTAATCACATCAATTGTTAAGATACATTCCTCCAGTCATTAAAGTAAATTACTTTGTTCAGTTGTCTTTGAACTTTGTAAATTACTTTGTTTCCGAGTCCGGTCAAGGATATGCACTACTGACGAGCTCAAACGAGAGCGAAACTCGAGTCTAGTGCTTCCAATATGACGTGGATAGGCCTTAGGTTCATACCAGAATACGATCAGCGTTGCCAGTAGTGGGTTGTGCTCAATATTTATATCTCAAATCCCGAAACAACCAAATAAATCAAAGTAAATTACATTTTTTCATAACATTTTGCAAAATTAGTGTTTCTGCAAAAATACTGAGAGTAATCATGGCTTTTACTTCTTATTTCAATGTGAACTATAGCGTTCAATTTGTATGTTGTGTTGTCTAGAGCGTCCTCTAATCCCTGCTTTTTTCCTCTACTTCTATGAACACAAAAAATTCAATATGTATTTATTTATGTACTTACAGAGAACCTGTACTTTTGTATGGATGTGAGATATGGACAATGAGCAGACAAGCTGAAAAACATCTAATGCAGTGGAAATGTGGTTTCTGAGGAAAATGCAAATACCATGGACAGACAGAACAACTAATGATCAAGTCCTTCAAGAAGCAGATGAAAGCTGTAAACTCAGAGAAATTAGACATATACAGTCATAATTTGTTGGACACGCTATGAGAAGAAATAAAATAGAGAACTTGGTGACAACTGGCAAAATTGAGGGGAAAAGAACAAGGGGAAGGCAGAGAAGTAAATATCTGGATGGCTTGAATACATGGTATGGTCGAGACAAGGGAACCGAGCTGATCCATGACTATGGTGATCGTGTGAGATGGCAGAACATGTACGCCCGCCCACGCTTATCAACATGGCACATGATGATAATGAAACCTGACTGATTTAAAAACAGTATTAAACTAATCAACAATATAACCAAGTTTTTCTATCTAAAAGTAAAATCACAATAAATTTAACTTCACAATAAATTTCACATTTTTAGTGAGCATAAAGCAATTAATACAAACATGCTTCCCAAGTGGTTTTATTAAGAAAAATAAGAAAATATAATGGTCTTTTATATTTTTACAAATAAAAATAAGACAAATACTAAAAATATTAATCGTGTTTTAAAGTCAAGAAAGTAAAAACAATCAAGCAAGAAAACAGACTTAGTCCTGTCAGTCAGCTTATAATAAAACCCAAAGAAATGTACCCCAATTGTGAATTTAAACAAAGAAGCCCTGTGGTCAACAAAGAAAAGGTGTTTCGCGTATTGTATTCGACAAACAACAAATAGATGCTCTAAGTTAAAGCTTTAGCAATTAGATGTTTAAAACGCCTGTTGTGACAGACATATCTTAGTGGTGAATCTGCAATTTTACCATGAGGATAACAATGCTCCACTTTAAAACATTATCAGTGACAATGTGTATTATATAGTTCAGCCAGAACAGGATTAACCTGTTCAATTAATGTGATGTATAACCACAATTACCAATACTACGATAATTAGCAGTGAAAAGGAAAGGTCATCAATGAACATCACAGTAAACAGGGAGATACTAGAACAAGTAACACTTTTCTCCTATCTTGGACATATAATAACAGATGATAGCAGAAGTGAAACAGAAATAAAAAAGAATGGCCTAAGATGCTTTCAAATGCATTAAATCAGTATTAACATCTAAAGAGATTAATAATGCATTAAAAATGAGAATTGCTGCGTATATTCAAACTACTGTATGGCGCGGAAGCCTGGACATTGAACAAGCTACTAGAAAGTCTCACAGAAGCCCTGGAGGTGTGGATATACAGACGAATATGTCGTATTTTATGGAAATAAAAACAATCAAATGCAGAGGTTCTAGAAAAACTGGGAATGAAGAGAGTTGATGAAAGAAATAAAGAGAAGGCAAGTGAAATATTTCGACCACATTAAAAGACATGATACTCTTATAAAAAACTATACTGGAGGGCAAGGTTGAGGGCAAGCGAGAAAGAGGTAGGCAAGATATAAGTGGGAAGATAACATCAAGAGATGGACGAACATCAGTCTGACAGAATGTACAGTCAGGGTGAGAGACAGACAGTGTTGGAGATCCATTGCAGCCAACCTTTATTGTGGAGACGGCACCTGATTGACTGATAACCGCATGATGCACATGACAAGATGCATCAAAATACACCAGGCAACACCCTGGCAACATTTTATTTGTGACTTCTTGGTCTAAATTATAATAACATGTTTGGAACACAACATACATGCACACATTTCTTGTTCCCCGTTGACTTTGGAGAATAATGGTTTGTCTGTACAAAAGAGGTTAACAAAAAGGTGAATTTAACACGGACACTATAAACAAAATATTGCATGATTTCTTGACAGGCATATTTCAGGACTTCCTGTTAAGTGTTAGACTTCGGTGAGACTAACCTTCTTGACCTATGAAAAACATCAACGGCTATATACTTAGTATTTCAGCCAAAGTATGATTTTCCCCCCACTCCATTTAACCCTTTGAACCCGACGCCCCAGTATACCGGCTTGACGTACTGTGTATCAGAGACCCTACGAGCCGGTATACCGGCTTCCACATTTTTCCTGTTTACATCTCACTTTTAATTAGCAACCAGCCGACCAATAAGCATCGAGCTTACATCTAGACATGGCTAGCATGTTTGAGGTCACTCTCCTGCCGAAGATTCAAAAGTTTTTGACAGCTGACGGGTTGGCGTTTTTGGCCAATAATAAGCTGTGAATTCACCACCGGTGGCCTGGAAGACTGACAGTCAAATTCTGCATGTGGGCTATTTTCAATAGCTACATCATACATGAAGAATTAGTGCCAGCAGTTCCTGGAAAAAGGAAGACAACCTTCCATATGTACATTGAAACACTTTGCAAACAACTTGTCGGAAATGTCCATCGTGATGCGCCAGTTAACACTGGTAGAGTTGTGGGGGAACATATCAGGACTTATGGACTTATTTGTCCAGAATTCACAGTTAAAACTGGTTGTATGTAGCATGCAGGAATTTTCTAATATTCAGTGACAGATTTATTATATAATATATTCATCATTTTATAAAACAGAGCTTTTACATGTCCTGTTCTATTCTTGATCTCTCTGAGACATGTTCCATCCGTTAACCATAATTGAATTTCTTTGCTTGCTCCAAATTATCATTGACTTTAATTGTATACAGTTAGGCATGGTTCGTTTTTCTGATATTTCCATTACTTCTGTTTTCATTACTTAATCTAAGGCTCATTTTTGCACTGTCTACAACCGCTGTATCTAATTTTCTTAGTAACTGTTTTTATCACTTAGAAAATTTTCTTTTCTCACTTAGAAACATTTCCTATGTTTCTTCTTGTTGTTCACCAATGATTTTTTCTCAGAAATAATGTCTTTTTCAGGTTGAATTATTGAAATATTATTAGTATGCCAAAAAACGGGTAATGACCCAGGAACCCCGGGGTATAGGATATTTACCCTTGGGTACTGACTGGGTTCAAAGGGTTAATATATAACTCTGCAGTATGCACCTGACGAGATGCCGAGAAAAATGCCAGGCTAGAAATTGTGCAATATTTGGTTTATCTCGTTGTTTAACAAAAAGGTTAAAACAATGGCAAAAGGAACTCTGACAGATCTCCACAAGAACACAAAAAGAACCACAGAAAGCAGCTTGGGTTATTGTTCACATGATATCCACATAGAACTCACAAGGAT
This sequence comes from Cepaea hortensis, assembly GCA_963921405.1. NCBI lineage: Eukaryota > Metazoa > Mollusca > Gastropoda > Stylommatophora > Helicidae > Cepaea > Cepaea hortensis. The sequence continues at coordinate 53,671,061 of OY992896.1, forward strand.
TTCCCATAGCCATACGGAAAGACTGCCGGCTACCGCTAACTTCCGGGGGCACTGAAGACAAATTTGTTAACGGAGGTGCTCCTGGGGCTCCAGGTGCTGTCGCAGGTGCCACCCACCGTGTGCTGGCTAAGCTGGCATCGGTATCACTGCCACTTCCGCCGGACTTCCCACCCGACTTGTCCTTTTCCTTCTTGCTGCTTCCAGAAGCACTACTGCCTGTTATGGAGAAAAAATATAACATAAAAGTCATGAACTTTTTTGGATGCATTGTTCACCAGTGTGCACATCTGTAAAGAGCAGTTACATTATGTATAATATCGACTTTGTACCATGAGCTTCTGCAAAGATTGTTGCGTGAAATTCACAGGGGTAGGAGAAGGTAGGATGGTCACAGAAAGCCTGATCAAGACCACAAAGGAGTAGGCTCACATATGGTCAGTCATGTGACATTTATAGTCTGTGGTATAACAGAGCAAGACCAGGATTGTTTGTGGTATAACAGAGCAAGAACAGTATAGGATGTGATATAACAGAGCAAGACCAGTATAGTATGTGATATTACAGAGCAAGACCAGTATAGTATGTGATATAACAGAGCAAGACCAGTATAGTATGTGATATAACAGAGCAAGACCAGGATTGTCTGTGGTATAACAGAGCAAGACCAGGACTGTCTGTGGTATAACAGAGCAAGACCAGCATAGTCTGTAGTATAACAGAGCAAGACCAGGACTGTCTGTAGTATAACAGAGCAAGACCAGGACTGTCTGTGGTATAACAGAGCAAGACCAGGACTGTCTGTGGTATAACAGAGCAAGACCAGCATAGTCTGTAGTATAACAGAGCAAGACCAGGATTGTCTGCTTTCACTTACTTACACTTGATGGCATACGAGAGTAATCCGTAATCCATTCTCCAAGGGTCTTGACCCTGTCAGCTATACATATGTGGAGCTGTTATATTTGAGTTTGTTATTTTCTTTGTCTTGAAGCACAATTATCTTTATGATGACCATGGTGAAATTTACATGTTGAGGAAGGCTAAGACACAAAGACAACTTATCATAAACATCAGAAAAAGGCAGTCATCGTTTTGGGCCACAATATGAGCAGACAAGAACTGTACCATGTGACAACCGGAAAGAATTGTGGAAACAGATGTAGAGAAAGACATCAAGAGAAAATTCTTGACAGTCTTATATCATGTCATGAATGGGAGTCACACACGTGAATTGACCCATGCCATCAGATATCGCAATTTGTGGAGGGGCATGATCACCCATGCCAGCTGACGATTTTATTTATCAAGTTAACTTCTGAATCTTGTTGCTTGTTGCTCCCTGTGTCTGGTGAATTTCTTTTGCAACTCATTAATGCTTTGACATTTTTGGGGGATGTTTTTTATTGTTAGATATACGCTGGTAGCAGTGCTTGGGTAAGGAATTCTGGTGGTATCTCTTCTGCTTTGGTTAGTGGTTTCAGTTTCTTTTTGATTTGTCTGCTTGCTTTTTCTTTCTTAGAAACTTCTTATTTCTGTGTTGTTAAGGGCTATGATTACATCATTCTGCTATTTGAAAGTTAGACCATATCTCTTTCCAAGATCAATTTCAAGCATTACATGATTTTTCCACATGCAGTGCTTTCATGTCACCAATGTGGAGTTTGTGTAGAGAACTCAGCAACTACTAGTGAATCAAGAGATGAGGAAAAGATGCTGACACTGAATAAGACATTCATTCGACCTCAGAAGTGAAAGTTGGTTCACCTGATGGTGAGGGTTACTGGTAATAGGGAAAGCTATGCTACAAGCAAACATCAGTCTAGTGCACTGGAAGTGTAGCATGCGTATCGACTGCGCTTGCACTCAAAGCAAGTGAACATAAAAACAACAATAAACATACATGAGAATACCTGAAAATTGGATCACTAGAAAGCCCTTTACCCTCAACTTTAACACACAGAGTAAATTAAATAGAAGGAGCACTAGAAACATGAAAGAAGAGAATCAGAGACAATGATTAATCATGTGGGGAGGGTATGAAGGGAGCAGTGGTAGATAGCACAAGATATGACAGCTTGGCGTGAGTTGGTTGATGACTGACTGGCACCTGACCGACTTGACAGACGATAATTTGTAAAATGGAGTTATACCTCTCCATAACACAAAACCTGAGCTGAATTTAGAAACCATGTGTTGCCCATGCAGGATGATCCCTCTTTCAGCCTGCCTAGTTTACTCCAAAGAAAAGGTAACACTAATGCGTCTGGAACAAGACAAGCTGCAGAAGCTGCCAGATCAGCAAAGCAGTGCTCTGTCCACCTGTTGGAGCTTCAGTCCTAGACCAGTTGCCGATCAAGGCTTAGGTCTTTGTCTCTCCACTGACATGATTCAGGTACATTTTTGGGGATTCCCTGTTTTGCAGCACCATGGATCTACTCTTGTGTGTCTGGATCTTCCCTGTCTATGTTCTTACTTTGACCATCGCCCGATGTTTACAGCAGAATCACTAGGAGCAGAACCCGCTGTAGCTAGCGCAGCTTCCATACTTTATCTGATACAACCGCTCTGATGGTTGTAAATCGTGTCAGCCTTGTTGTATACACTTCTTACTGACTATTTCAGCCCCAGTAACGGCAGTGTTATAATTTTCTGCTCTCCACCTCTCAGTGTTGCAGCCTATGATTCTGGACCTTGGAGCCAGGTATCCATGGCTTCACTTGTTCATTATCATCACCATGATGTAGTGGTCTATTCTGTGCAGAACTTTCCACAATAATGCTCTGTTGAACTGTCTATCATAAGTCAGATGTCCTGCCTCTGTTGCTACCACATGTAAATTATCTATCACTTCTTGAATCCATCTATGTTGTAGCCTTCCTCTTCTCCGCTTCTACGGCACATCTCACTTCATTGTGATATTTTCCAGACATTCATGTCTTTTTACACCTATCATCACCAAGTGCCTGGCCAGCTGGCATGGATGATCATTCCTCTCCACATCTTCTAATCTACAACGACATGTGTCAATTCGTTAGCCAACACCCTTCTGTGCCATGACACAAGACAATTTTCTCTTGCTGTCTTCCTCTAACTTGTTTCCTACAAATTTTTCCAGTTGTCACAATATGTTTCAGTTTTTGTCCTCTCATAATGTGGCAAAAAATGATGACTGCCTAGCCAAAAATGATGATTGCCTCTTTCTGCTGTTTGTGACATGTCTTTGTGTCAGATCCTCTTTCAAAACATTTAGATAACTTATGTGGCTGCCCAAGGAATTTTCAGCATTCTTCAATAAAACCACAACTCCAAAGCTTCTAGTTATGTTATTTTGTTTGCTTAATAACCGTCCATGATTCACAACCACATGTTAAAACTGGTTCTATGTAACATGACTTGTTTTAAGATTGTCTTAATGTTAATGGGAGCAACAGTAACATAACTGTTAGTGCACTAGCTTACCAAGACAGTTGTCTGGGGTTTAACCCCAAGTTGTGGTAAGATTCTATATTTCAACCAGTACAGTTCTGGGGTCAACTTAGTCTCATGAAGTTGATTCCGGATAATTTTCAGAATTTTCTGGGAACTGTCTGTGAAGTAAATGTGGCGAGGAAATGAACCAGCCACCCCACCTCATTACGCACAGCCTAGAATGATGATGATGATGATGATGATGATGATGATGATAATGATGAGCCAGCCACCCCACCTTATTACGCACAGCCTGGAGCAACAGAGAATTCCAAAAATGTATCTCAATCATGTCAATGGAGAGACAAGGTCCTGAGCCTTGATCAGCAACTGGTCTAGGACTGAAGCTCAAACAGGCAGACAGAGTATTGCTTTGCTGATCTAGCAGCTTCTGCAGCTTGTCTTGTTCCAGACATATTGGTGATACATTTTCTTTGGAGTAAATTAGGCAGGCCGAAAGAGGAATCATGCTGCATGGGCAACACTTGGTCTCTAAATTCAGCACAGGCTACTGAACTGAATATATTACTGAACTGAGGAACTTTGAGTTAATATATCAAATATATAAAAGAAAAGATAAATAACCGGCTGAGAATGAGTACAGCCAACAGCTCAATAGACTTAATACAGCCAACATCTCAATAGGCTGAATATAGCCAACAGCTCAACAGACTGAATACAGCCAACAGCTCAATGGACTGAATACAGACAACAGCTCAACAGACTGAATACAGCCAACATCTCAATAGGCTGAATACAGACAACAGCTCAACAGACTGAATACAGACAACAGCTCAATGGACTGAATACAGACAACAGCTCAAGGAGTGAATAAAGACAGCAGCTCAATGGAAAGAAGACAGACAACAGCTCAACAGACTGAATACAGACAACAGCTCAATGGACTGAATACATACAACAGCTCAACAGACTGAATACAGACAACAGCTCAATGGACTGAATACAGACAACAGCTTAACAGACTTAATACAGCCAACATCTCAATAGGCTGAATACAGCCAACAGCTCAACAGACTGAATACAGACAACAGCTCAATGGACTGAATACAGACAACAGCTCAAGGAGTGAATAAAGACAGCAGCTCAATGGACAGAAGACAGACAACAGCTCAACAGACTGAATACAGACAACAGCTCAATAGGCTGAATATAGCCAACAGCTCAACAGACTGAATACAGACAACAGCTCAATGGACAGAAGACAGACAACAGCTCAATAGACTTAATAAAGACAACAGCTCAAGGAGTGAATAAAGACAGCAGCTCAATGGACAGAAGACAGACAACAGCTCAACAGACTGAATACAGACAACAGCTCAATAGGCTGAATATAGCCAACAGCTCAACAGACTGAATACAGACAACAGCTCAATGGACAGAAGACAGACAACAGCTCAATAGACTTAATAAAGACAACAGCTCAATGGACAGAAGACAGACAACAGCTCAATGGACAGAAGACAGACAACAGCTCAATAGACTGAATACAGACAACAGCTCAATGGACTGAAGGCAGACAACAGCTAAGTAGACTGAATACAAACAACAGCTTAATAGACAGACTGAATGGATTTAAAAGTCATCTTATACTACACTTAAAATTATTCATTAGTACCCAATCTCCTTTTTTTTTTTTAAATGGTCACAGAAGAGAATCTCAGCTCGGTACATGAACTCTGTAACATCAGCGAGGATCACAGTGTGTGTTACTAGAATCACACATGCTATAAATGCTCAGTTCTGGATAGGAACGGTTTTTAATTTTAGAACTTAACCAGTGCAGAGGCATTTTCTGTGTTTGTTGAGTAAATGTGGCAAGGAAGGGAACCAGTCTCCACACCTCATGATTTTGTGTGTGTGTGCGTATTCACCCCACTCATTGTTTTTTTTATAATGTAGCCAGAACAGAGGCATATGTGACCCACTCATAATTTCCAACTGTCAAATGATGTTAACATGCACAACATGTATGTAGGTCCTCCAGCTTTTGACATTATCTGAGGAGTCTCAGACACTACCGAAGGATTTGGGGTGTGTGTATGTATGTATGTGAGAGTGACAGACAGACAGAGAGATAATGGGAGTGACAGACAGAGACAGAGAGAGGTGTGAGACAGAAAGAGATAATGAGAGAGAGAGAGAGAGAGAGAGAGAGAGAGAGAGAGAGAGAGAGAGAGAGAGAGAGAGAAGAGAGAGAAGAGAGAGAGAGAGAGAGAGAGAGAGAGAGAGAGAGAGAGAGAGAGAGAGAGAGAGAGAGAGAGAGAGAGAGAGAGAGAGAGAGTTAAACATTTTGGTCCAGTTAACTGGCAAACATCTATTTTAAAATATGCTTTCAGAAGAATTTTAAATCACTCATTGGCACCTTTCCGTCTTGACAGACGATAGTTTGGTACATTGTGCTTCAAAAAGGCTTAATAACTACGACCCATGGCGGTGGCGAGTGTGGCTGGTAAGGCCAATTCTTGCTGCAAATGTTTGACCACAGTAGATTCATGTGAAAACATGGTCATTTCCACCATTGTGCACCATCTTACGTCTCTCACGCTCTGTGTGTGCTTTATCTGCAATCATTTTCTCCTTTGTCTTTATTCCATTTCTGATATTTGCCCTCCATGCAACACGTTCAGCGGCGACTTGCTCCCAATGTGCATTATCAATGCCTGTATCAATCAATTTTAAATCAGTTGATCAGATTATGTACCAAATGAATTACTGGAGTCGATTGAATGATCAATACAGGTGGAAATCAAGTCAAAGGTAGTGAAAGCCAACTGGAATGTGAGTAATGTAGACCAAAACAGACATAGACAGAACACCAATTTCAAACCCATGGTCAATGCCAGATATAAAGATATGTTTTACTGTTCAGCCAAAGACGGTATTACCCTAATGTTACACACTCAACAGCAAAAGTTTAAAAGGAAAACATTTAGTAAGCATTTCCTGCAAAACTGATGAATAAAGAATAATGCATAAACAAAGCATACTGCAAAGCCAAACTAAAACAAAACCCAAAAACACATTTCAATACAAAAATGTGAGTCATGCTGAGAATAAATATGAAACAAAAGAGCAAACTGGTTACAGATAAACAAACCTAAGCTATAATTAGAACTCCACATGCAGGAAGATTCATGGAAGAGACTGACAGGAGGACCCCCCAGGTAGGGCATGCTCTCGCTGCCCACTCTGTTACCACTGCCTCCGGATCCCGTGGACACTTTGGCAAACTGTGGTGGTAGTTGCTGCTGTTGCTGCATAAATTGTTTATCTTTGTTCTCCCACAGCCTCTTCAACTGGTTATAAGTGCTGGACAAGCATGCGCATTCTTTAGCCACAACTGAAATTAACAACAATAATCAAGGAAACAATCGGGGGTGTGGCTGGGATCAAGCTGCTGCATACACAAGACAAGGAGCTGGGATGTGTGGAAGGAAGACACTACTCTAACAATACACACAACAAGCCAACAGTGTTCAACAAACACAAACACTTGCATGGCTATAATAAATAGAGGAACAGAACAAGCAGAGTCCCAATACAATGAGAGCCATTAACATCACAAACTCTATCAGGTGAAGCTGGCGGCATGTGCTGAACACAGAAACAGAAGCAAAGAAAGCATTCCTTGAGCAAATCTAAGGTATAAAAGAGCCTCCAAGGTGACAATGTAAGGCTTTGGAGTTGGATCTAAGGATTCAAATGTCAAGGACTGGAGCAAGTTCACTGGGGATGACATGCAGTTGAGAAAATGTGCTTGCAGAAATGAAACTTATGAGGCTGGGAAAGAAGCAGCAGATCAAGAAATCTCACCAGGAAAATGGACAAGAAAGGAAGTTAATTGTGTATCCTTTACAGGATGTTGTAGTCAACCCCATAATTTGTTGACTGTTTGTGATTTCTTGGCCAGTTTATGTTCAGTAGTTTGTCACTGCCATTGATAAATGGACAAGTGGTTAGACAATGAGAACTATTGTGTGGTTGTATTAGAATGATAAATCTGACTGATGAAGAAATATGACCCTCATTAGATTGGCAGGATTGTGACAGCGACCAGAGATTGATTAACTGACGTGTACATATTCTCTAACATCCTACACAGGTCTCCACACATGTTCCCACTCTGTTAACCTCCACACATGTACCCACACTGTTAACCTCCACACATGTACCCACACTGTTAACCTCCACACATGTACCCACACTGTTAACCTCCACACATGTACCCACACTGTTAACCTCCACACATGTACCCACACTGTTAACCTCCACACATGTACCCACTCTCTTAACCTCCACACATGTACCCACACTGTTAACCTCCACACATGTACCCACTCTCTTAACCTCCACACATGTTCCCACACTGTTAACCTCCACACATGTACCCACTCTCTTAACCTCCACACATGTACCCACACTCTTAACCTCCACACATGTTCCCACACTGTTAACCTCCACACATGTGCCACTCTCTTAACCTCCACACACGTTCCCACACTCTTAACCTCCACACATGTTCCCACACTCTTAACCTCCACACATGTTCCCACACTCTTAACCTCCACACATGTTCCCACACTGTAACCTCCACACATGTGCCACTCTCTTAACCTCCACACATGTACCCACTCTCTTAACCTCCACACATGTACCCACACTCTTAACCTCCACACAAGTTCCCACACTCTTAACCTCCACATATGTTCCCACACTGTTAACCTCCACACATGTGCCACTCTCTTAACCTCCACACATGTTCCCACACTCTTAACCTCCACACATGTTCCCACACTCTTAACCTCCACACATGTTCCCACTCTCTTAACCTCCACACATGTTCCCACTCTCTTAACCTCCACACATGTACCCACACTCTTAACCTCCACACATGTACCCACACTGTTAACCTCCACACATGTGCCACTCTCTTAACCTCCACACATGTACCCACACTCTTAACCTCCACACATGTTCCCACACTCTTAACCTCCACACATGTTCCCACACTGTTAACCTCCACACATGTGCCACTCTCTTAACCTCCACACATGTACCCACTCTCTTAACCTCCACACATGTACCCACACTGTTAACCTCCACACATGTACCCACACTGTTAACCTCCACACATGTGCCACTCTCTTAACTCCACACATGTACCCACTCTCTTAACCTCCAAACATGTTCCCACACTCTTAACCTCCACACATGTTCCCACTCTCTTAACCTCCACACATGTTCCCACACTCTTAACCTCCACACATGTACCCACACTGTTAACCTCCACACATGTTCCCACAATTTTAACCTCCACACATGTTCCCACACTGTTAACCTCCACACATGTGCCACTCTTAACCTCCACACATGTACCCACACTCTTAACCTCCACACATGTTCCCACACTCTTAACCTCCACACATGTTCCCACACTGTTAACATCCACACATGTGCCACTCTCTTAACCTCCACACATGTTCCCACACTCTTAACCTCCACACATGTTCCCACACTCTTAACCTCCACACATGTTCCCACTCTCTTAACCTCAACACATGTTCCCACACTGTTAACCTCCACACATGTGCCACTCTCTTAACCTCCACACATGTTCCCACACTCTTAACCTCCACACATGTTCCCACACTCTTAACCTCCACACATGTTCCCACACTCTTAACCTCCACACATGTTCCCACACTGTTAACCTCCACACATGTTCCCACACTCTTAACCTCCACACAGGTTCCCACACTCTTAACCTCCACACATGTTCCCACACTGTTAACCTCCACACATGTTCCCACACTCTTAACCTCCACACATGTTCCCACTCTCTTAACCTCCACACATGTTCCCACACTGTTAACCTCCACACATGTGCCACTCTCTTAACCTCCACACATGTTCCCACACTCTTAACCTCCACACATGTTCCCACACTCTTAACCTCCACACATGTACCCACAATGTTAACCTCCACACATGTGCCACTCTCTTAACCTCCACACATGTACCCACACTGTTAACCTCCACACATGTACCCACACTGTTAACCTCCACACATGTGCCACTCTCTTAACCTCCACACATGTACCCACACTGTTAACCTCCACACATGTGCCACTCTCTTAACCTCCACACATGTACCCACACTGTTAACCTCCACACATGTACCCACACTGTTAACCTCCACACATGTACCCACACTGTTAACCTCCACACATGTACCCACACTGTTAACCTGCACACATGTACCCACACTGTTAACCTCCACACATGTACCCACACTGTTAACCACCACACATGTACCCACACTCTTAACCTCCACACATGTACCCACACTGTTAACCTCCACACATGTTCCCACTCACTTAACCTCCACACACTTAACCTCCACACATGTACCCACACTCTTAACCTCCACACATGTTCCCACACTCTTAACCTCCACACATGTTCCCACACTGTTAACCTCCACACATGTGCCACTCTCTTAACCTCCACACATGTACCCACACTGTTAACCTCCACACATGTTCCCACTCTCTTAACCTCCACACATGTACCCACACTCTTAACCTCCACACATGTTCCCACACTGTTAACCTCCACACATGTACCCACACTTAACCTCCACACATGTACCCACACTTAACCTCCACACATGTACCCACACTCTTAACCTCCACACATGTTCCCACACTGTTAACCTCCACACATGTACCCACACTTAACCTCCACACATGTACCCACACTTAACCTCCACACATGTTCCCACACTGTTAACCTCCACACATGTTCCCACACTGTTAACCTCCACACATGTACCCACACTTAACCTCCACACATGTACCTACACTTAACCTCCACACATATGTCCACTCTTATCTTCAATGTGTGCCCATGCTATATCCTCTATTATCAATACCCACACTCAAACCTCTGTATATGTGCCCATGCTGTAGCTTCTGTTATGTAAGCCCATGCCTCTAACCTTCATTCAAGTGGTCTGTAATGTAACCCACTCTAATCTGTCTATATGGGTTGTTATTGTAGCAGAATGAATATCATATCAGTATTAGCTTAGGGGTGCAAGACTACAGCACGCTTGAGCATCGATATAGAACAGTAAGAAAGATGCTCAAGTCGTGACGTAGCTGGTTGTTGAGTAGTGACCACCAAGAACGAGGGAAGAGAAGACAACATCACAATTGATTCTGTACTTGGATTTTGTATCGACCATCATGTATAAATAAAGCCTGTTTTGAAACAACACAGCAAATCTTGTTGATCCTCTGTATACACGCATTGTTACATTATATATATCCACTCTAATCTGTGTCGTGTATACTCACTCTAATCTGTGTCATGTATGCTCAAACACTAATCTGTGTCATTTATACCCACACTCTAATCTGTGTCATGTATACTCAAACTCTAATCTGTGTCATGCATACTCCAAATCTAATGTCATGTATAGTCAAACCCTAATCTGTGTCATGTATACTCAAACCCTAATTTGTGTCATGTATACTCAAACTCCAATCTGGGTCATGATATTCAAACTCTAATCTGTGTCATGTATATTCACAATCTAACCTCTGTGAGAGAGAGAGAGAGAGAGAGAGAGAGAGAGAGAGAGAGAGAGAGAGAGAGAGAGAGAGAGAGAGAGAGAGAGAGAGAGAGAGATTGATTTGCACTATACATCTAGGCATGGATGTAACAGATAATATAAGCATGTCTGAAGTCCACCTGAGAGAAAAGTGTGGATATAACAGATAAGTATGTCTGAATTCCACCTGAGAGAAAGGTGTGGATATAACAGATCAGATAAGTATGTCTGGAGTCCATCAGAGAGAAAGGTGTGGATATAACAGATCAGATAAGTATGTCTGAAGTCCACCAGAGAGAAAAGTGTGGATATAACAGATCAGATAAGTATGTCTGAAGTCCACCAGAGAGAAAAGCATGGATATAACAGATAAGTATGTCTGAAGTCCACCAGAGAGAAAAGTGTGGATATAACAGATAAGTGTGCCTGAAGTCCACCAGAGAGAAAAGCGTGGATATAACAGATAAGTGTGCCTGGAGTCCACCAGAGAGAAAAGTGTGGATATAACAGATAAGTGTGCCTGAAGTCCACCAGAGAGAAAAGCGTGGATATAACAGATAAGTGTGCCTGAAGTCCACCAGAGAGAAAAGTGTGGATATAACAGATAAGTGTGCCTGAAGTCCACCAGAGAGAAAAGTGTGGATATAACAGATCAGATAAGTATGCCTGAAGTCCACCAGACAGAAAAGCATGGATATAACAGATAAGTATGTCTGAAGTCCACCAGAGAGAAAAGCATGGATACAACAGATAAGTATGTCTGAAGTCCACCAGAGAGAAAAGAGTGGATATAACAGATCAGATAAGTATGCCTGAAGTCCACCAGAGAGAAAAGCGTGGATATAACAGATCAGATAAGTATGCCTGAAGTCCACCAGAGAGAAAAGTGTGGATATAACAGATCAGATAAGTATGCCTGAAGTCCACCAGAGAGAAAAGCGTGGATATAACAGATAAGTATGTCTGAAGTCCACCAGAGAGAAAAGCGTGGATATAACAGATCAGATAAGTATGCCTGAAGTCTACCAGAGAGAAAAGTGTGGATATAACAGATAAGTATGTCTGAAGTCCACCAGAGAGAAGAGAATTGATATAACAGATAAGATAAGTATGTCTGAAGTCCACCTGAGATAAATACACAAGAGAAAGAATATGTGACAGCACATAGCTACCATTTATGGTACAGAAATATCATAAAGTAGGATAAATCAATGAGAGGCTACCATCTGTGATAGAGAAATGTCACAAAGTGTGATAAATACATGAGTGACTACCATTTGTGGTACAGAAATGCCCCAGGGTGTCACTACATAGACAAGTCCACAGAAACAAGCCATATGGTCTGAACATATTAGAATGGTTTCAAATATGTTGGAAATTAACATAAGCTTAAACATCAACATGGTATAAACAGATAGCAAGATATGTCAAGAGCAAGTCACAAACAAGCAAGCAACTGCATTTTGTCACAAACAAACGGCAAGCATGGGTTATAAATGATAAGCATATGTTTTAGAAGTGTAACTTCACTCATTCTATACCAAGGAAATCATACACTGAACAGTTACTCTGAACAAAACAACACTCAGTTTTCTAACCCTTCAACACCCCCCCCCCCCCAGGACCCTCATAGTGGACCCTGCAGCTATTCCTCTGTACACCATTAAGTTATTTTGTGGGTTATGCTGGATCAAGTCACAAACTACCAATATTCATGCCTGGGGTAGCAACAATTAAATTAGGAAGAATTCAGAGGCAGCGGAGATGGAGTTTCTGCGAGAAAGCTGTGAATACCTCGGACGGCCAGAGTAACTATTAATGATTGCCTGGCAGAGGCTAATGAACGATGAGTATGATCCACAATTATAAGACAGAAATAAATGGTGTTCTTTGGTCAAGTAATGAGAAGCGAGGCATTGGAGAACAGCATGACTTGAAAGACCAGTGATAGAAGAAGCAGCTAGAGAGAAATGATGCTTGCTAGTACAGTGGTACCTCGGGTTACAAACAATTCAGGTTACGAACAACTTCAAACATTTTATGTCTCGGGTAAAGAACAGTGCCGCAGGTTACAAACGAAGGCGAGCGAGAGAGAGTAAGGTGTAACGTTGGAGAGAAACAATCGCGTACAGTACAAACAGTACTACAGATGAATTCGTGGATTTTCAGAATGAACAGCTAAAGACATTAAAGGAGGAGCAGTCGTCCGATGATGAGAAATTTAGTGACCGTTTCAACTGCCAGGATTAAAGAAATTTGCAGCAAGTGGGCAGACATCGAAGATTTCATTGTGAACCATCATCGAAACAAACTTGTTGCTAACAAGCCCTATGCCCCTATATGTGATGAATGATAACACAATGCCCACTTCAGAAAGATTCTCCAGCAAAGGAAGCGAAAAATTTCCCTTGATAGTTTCTTGGTGCAGAAAGATTCCCAGTCGGCTGCCAAGAAACAGCAACAAGATACTCCTAAAACTAATGATTCAGAATAACAAAGAAAGTGACAAATTTGCCGTGGTCGTTTTCTTGGTAATAAAGATAGACTAAATCTCCTTTTATTTTACATTTAATTTATTTGGTTGTTTTCTTTCTCTTTATTTAAAATGTGAAGTACACGTATTCTTTGCGTTTTGTCAGGTAAACGACCGGATGTTAATAAACAAGAACGATTCTTTCATCTTGAAACGGATTGTCTTTATTTAATTGATTTCAATGTTTCGGATTACGAACGTTTCGGGTTACGAACCGAGTTCTGGAACGAATTAAGTTTGTAACCTGAGGTACCACTGTACAATTCAAGGGTATGGAGGAATATCATCAAAAGGATTCATCTAGAACACCATGGAATCAGATCTATGGAGAGGCATGAACGCTTGGCACATGTTGATGTGAAAAACTGAGTTATGCGGTAGTCATAAATGCATGGTGAATTTCTTGGTATAGAATGGGTAAGCACAAAGTAATAAAATCACATCTAATTAGCTAACAGTAAAATAAACTAAATATCTAAACAGACATACATATAAAATAGTAAAACAAAGTAAACATCTAAACAGACACATAAATAAAAAAGGTAAAATAAACTAATGCAAATTATAAGATAAGCTAAAGTTTCTCAAAGACCAAAGCAAAAAAGGACAAAGTACACAAAAAAGCAAACAATCCAAAATTGTAATCTCTTTAACCAATCTTCCCTTGCAACACCCATGTGACTCAATAAGCAATAATGGAGAATCACAAATAAAAGCAAGCAGGCAACATGCATGGCTGTTGAGTATGTTTATCAGCTGAACTGGTACCAGCAAAATAAAGATAATCATTATCATCGTCATCCTCTTATACCCGATGACGAGCCAACAGATGAGGCAGACAAATGAGGCTTTCTTCAACCCCGCGGCAGGAGAAATAATGATAGAAAAAGTTATGGTCATCCGTGAGTTTAAACGGAGGCTGGGAAGGCAGAGGGAATCCCGCACAACTGTTGTGTTGTTGTTTGTCCATCAAGAATGATGATGACCATTCATTTCATCCAGTGGTGTTGAAAGTATGGAGCCGTGAGTTCTAAGATGGCTGATAAGGCCTATTTTGGCTCGAAATGTTCTTTTACAATGTGGGCACAGAATGCTTGACATTCCAGGAGTAGAATCTCCTGCAATGGTTTTTCTGTCCAGCCTTTTCTTCACAGCTCTTGCAGTCCTGGTTGCTTCACAAGTGACTGCAACACCATGAACGCCACGAATTACGGTCTCTAACAGCAGTCTCCCAGGTGTCATGATGAATTCCAAAAGCTTTAAGTGAGATTTTTAGAGCGTCTTTAAAGCGTTTTCTCTGGCCGCCTTGGGAGCATTTACCACAGCGCAGTTTGCCGTAAAAAACATTTTTTAGTTGGGGGGGGGGGGGGGGGGGGGGGGGGAGAAGAGGCACGTTCTGAAAATATGATGGAGAGGTGCATGGGCCAAAAAAAGGTTGAATACCACTGTTCTAGGCCACCTAGATGTGAGATGGCCATTTCCTTTACTCGTCACATGTCCTTCCTAGACAATTCTCAAATTCTGGTACCCATTTTTAATAGGGTTGAGTTGATCCCAGTAGCATCATTAACCTGCTGCTAAGGCTAAATTTGAAAATTAGAAAAACCCACCCAAGAAAAGCTGAAAATGCAAAAGGTCTAAAACTTTTGAGCATTGTAGTCACACCAAAAAAAGGACCTCTTGAATATTAAGAAACCGGAAACGGTGGTTATATCAAAGAAAAAGATAAACCAAAATGACCTGACTACAGAAGGGAAAATTCTGAACCAACTTGATAAATTGAAATACCTAAGGGCAATTACAACATCAGATGGATGATGAATAGCTGAGATTAATAGCAGAATAGGTCAAGCAAATGCTGTATTTCAGATATTTTTGTTGTGTGCAAGCTCACGCTGAACTCAAGCATAGTCCATACACACTACTTATAGTAGCACTGGACTGAATTTTGTGTGTGGATTAGCTTACCCTATCACTTAACAGTGTCTCTTGCCATCAGGCTAGGGACTCCGACATCAGAGGTACTTGTAATTTACATCCAAGGCAAGGGTGAGAAGTCAAAATTTTAGTCCAGCTGTCCGGTGTAGGGACTGAACCCCTTACCTCAGCATCAGCACACCGGATGTTTAAGAACATGTGTTCTTATCCATGCTGACTTCACATTTCAGACAATGAAAAGTATCCTATGCAATACTGAATGTTAGAAAGACAGTAGTGAAGTATATAGAGCCTGCATTGCTGTACGGCAGCATATTGTGGAACGTGAATGAAGAAATTAGGAACAGCATGGCACCAATGGAGATGTGGTTCCTGAGACAATTGTTGTAAATACCTCAAACAGCCAAGATTAATAACAAATGCCTGAAAAAAGGCTAATGAAAGTAGAACATTATACAGTGTAGACCTGATAAGGTGAACTCATTGGGGTCCAAGAAATAGTTCTTCTTATCAGAAATTCCTATTATAAAAGTTCAAGCATATAGTAATGCATTTACAACGTATAATACAATACTGTTCTTCACAACAGAAGTTTGCCACATCCGAGATCGCCTTAAGCGCTTTGCACTGTATATAACTACAAGAAATAAACAAACAGCATTTTCTCTGATTGTGCATTGAGAATAGAGGTTCTGAAAAAGATTGGGATGGCTGAGAATATCAGACGGAAAAGAAACAGAGGCAGACTCAAAGAAATGATCGTCACTTGCAAGCTTCAATACTGCCTAGTCTTCTGCCCTTTATCTCCCATTGGAGTATAGGCTCTCCACCAACTCATGACAAGGGAGTATAGGCTCTCCACCAACTCATGACAAGCTAACTTTTGAAAACCATAAAATGATTTGAGAAATTTGACGTAGACAGTCACAATTTTTTGGACATGTTAAGAGAAGAAATAAATTTGAGAACTTGGTGACAAATGGCAAGATCAAGGGGAAGAGAACAAGGGAAGGCAGAGAAGTAAATACCTGGATGGCTTGGTCGAGACAAGAACACAGAGCTGATCCACGACTATGGTGATCGCATGAGACGGCGAAACATGGCCGCTCACATTTGTCGGCATTCATTGGCACCTTGCCGTCTTGACAGACGATAGTTTGTGCTTTAAAAAGGCATAATAACTTTTAACTATGGCGGTAGCGAGTGTGACTGATAAGGCCAATTTGCGCTGTAAATGTCCGTTCACAGTGGGTGCATGTGAACACGTGGTCATTTCCACCATCATGCACCATCTTACGTCTCAAACGCTTGGTGTGTGACTTTTCTGCAATAATTTTCTCCTTTGACTTTATTCCATTTCTGATATTTGCCCTCCATGCAACACGTTCAGCGGCGACTTGCTCCCAATGTGCATTATCAATGCCTGTATCAATCATGTCCCGCTTACACACATCTTTGTATCGTAGTAGAGGCCGACCCTGAGATCTCTTACCCATCTGTAATTCACCAAAAAAGATATCCTTTGGTATTCTACCATCATCCATCCTCCTAAGATGTCCTATCCATCTAAGTCTACGAAGACTGAGCATGGAATAAACTGTCACACAACCTGATCTTTCCAATACTTCAGTATTTGTGATTTTGTCTTGCCACTTAATACCAAGAATTCTTCGCAGACACCGCATATGAAAGCTGTTTAAATTGTTCTCTTGGTGTGAGTAAGTTGTCCAGGTTTCACTGCCATAGAGAAGAGTACTAAGGACACAGGCTTGATAGACAAGGACTTTTGTTTTGGCAGTAAGCTTCCTGTTCTCCCAGACTCTTTTTCTTAACCTGTTCATTGTTGTTGCTGCCTTACCAATCCGGATGTTGATTTCCTGATCTAGGGATAATTTGCTATTTACCACTGATCCTAGATATGTAAAATGGTCTACTATCTCTAGTTCGGCGTCGTCAATAAAGATTGATGGTACCCCATGTGCACCCTGTGACATAATCTGTGTCTTCTTTTTGCTAATTGTTAAACCAAATTCAGAACAAGCATTGGAGAATGCAGATAGTAGACATTGCAATTCTTCCTCAGAGTGGGTCGTAACTGCAGCATCATCTGCAAAAAGCAACTCTCTGATCAGTACCCTCCTAATTTTGGTCTTAGCCTTCAATCTCTGAGCATTGTAGAGGCCGCCATCTGAGCGTGAGTGAATGTATATACCACCATCCTGATCACGAAATGCATATTTCAGTAGAAGTGAAAAGTATATTCCAAAGAGGGTGGGAGCTAGTACACAACCTTGCTTAACTCCACTCTTGATTTCAAATTCTTCAGAAGTTGCACCATCAAACTTGATTATACCCTTCATGCCTGTGTGGAACGATTCCACAATGGACAGAAGAGTTGGTGGGCAGCCAATCTTCTTTAGTGCCTTGAACAGACCCTCACGACTGACCAAATCAAATGCCTTTGTGAGGTCGATGAAGGCAATAAACAGTGGTTGATTCTGTTCACGGCATTTTTCTTGCATTTGTCGCAATGAGAATATCATATCAGTGGTAGACCGGTTCTGTCGAAAGCCACACTGTGATTCGGGGTAGACTTGATCTCCTAGGACTTGAAGTCTGCGCAGAACAATTCTGGCAAATACTTTTCCAACAATACACAGAAGTGAGATACCCCTATAGTTGTTGCAGTCGCTCCGATCGCCCTTGTTCTTGTACAGTGTTATGATGCTTGAATCTTTGAAATCCTGTGGGACTTGTCCTTCACGCCAGCATAGCTCTATTAGCTGGTGGATCTGTATAGTGAGTGTGTCTTGCCCACTCCTGATAACCTCTATTGGAATCCCATCCTTACCTGGAGCCTTGCCAGATGCAAGTTCATTTATAGCACACTTAACTTCTGTTATGGTGGGAAGTGTGTCCAGGTGGTCAAGAGTTGGTAGAGCCTCTATGGCGTTGAGGGCATTATCCGCTAGTTTGGTCTCACTTGAGTAAAGCTCCAAATAGTGCTCTACCCATCTGTCCATCTGCTGTTTCTTATCAGTGATGACTTCTCCAGTCAAGGTTTTCAATGGTGCACTTCTTTTGATCACTGGACCACAGGCTTTCTTTATTCCTTCATACATGCTTCTTATGTCTCCCTTATCACTTGCGATTTGAATGGACTCACATAACTTGATCCAATAATCATTTGCACACTGCCTGGCAGCCTTTTGCACATCCTTCCTAGCTTGCCTTAGCTCACTCAGAGTGTTACGCGTTGGTCTTTCCTTGTTTCTTAAGAGAGCTTTCTTCTTCTTATCAATCAAGGGCTGCAGAGTCTCGCTGTTGGCCGCAAACCAGTCCTGCCTCTTATGATCCACAGTGCCGTAAACCTTTACGGCAGTTTTACAAAGAGTTTCCTTAAGTTTATTCCATTTATCATTTACTGTACAATTTTCTGGTGTATCAGTGAAAGCGTCTTCGAGTTGCTGTTGAAACTGAAAGCACTTTTCAGGATCATGAGTGTTAATAATATTAATCCTGGGGCTAGATTTGTGTTTAGCTGTGTAGATTCTCTTTGGTCTCAGTCTAACCCTTGCAACAACCAAAGAATGATCCGTATCACAGTCAGCACTGTGGTAACTACGAGTCAATGATATATGGTTCAGATGTTGTCTCCGTGTGATGATGAAGTCCAGCTGGTGCCAATGGCCGGATCTTGGATGTTTCCATGTGACCTTATGCATCTCTTTTGTTTTAAAAAAAGAGTTTGTAATACATAGGTCATTACTGGTGCAATGCTCCAGCAGCCTTTGCCCATTTTCATTCATGCGACCGATGTTGTATTTTCCAAGGCACACTGGCCATGAACTCGAGTCCTTGCCCACACGAGCATTGAAATCACCGAGCATATAAATGTAGTCGGATTTTGGAACTGCCTTGATCACAGAGTCTAACTCCTCATAGAACAAATCCTTCACATCATCAGAGGAATCGAGTGTCGGTGCATATGCAGTAATAATGGTGGCAAACCCACAAGAGGTTGCCAAGCGCAGGGATAATAGTCTTTCATTTCCTCCTGCTGGAATTTCAATCATTCCCAGTAGCGAATTCTTCACTGCAAAGCCCACACCGTGTTGCCTTTTTTCTGCCTGCCCTTTACCCTTCCAGAAAAAGGTGTAGTTGTTTTCTCTGAGTGACCCTTCCTCAGCGAGGCGAGTCTCCTGCAGGCCAGCAATATCAATGTTAAGACGATTGAGTTCGGCATCAATCACAGCCGTTTTTCTCACATCGTCAATATTGGTCAAGTCAGTGGAAAATCCTGGACACATGGTTCTCACGTTCCAGGTTGCAAGCCGTAGCTTGAGGTTTCTATTTATATTTTTGTTTGTACCTGGTGCATTGGTTTTACAGCCTGCGATTCAGATTTTGTCCTAGCCCCAAGCACCCATTGAAGCAGGCAGGCTGTGGCGGATCAGCACCCAATTGGCTGGGGGCTGCCCAGCTTGAGGCGGGCGGTAGCTGATCAGTGACACCTGTAGGTGTCTCCCACCGTCAGAGGCAACGCGTGGCGCCCCATGTCTACGCCAACTGACAAGGACTTATAACCCGTAACAGTTGCCTCTCGCTTTGATTCCGAGACCAGTTAAGACCAGGGATGGAGTTATTGCCTCTCCATAGCACAAAGCCTGGGCTAAAATATAGAGATCATGTGTTGCCCATGCAGCATGATCCCTCTCTCGGCCTGCCTAGTTCACTCCAGAGGAAAGGTAACACCCCTACATCTGGAACAAGACAAGCTGCAGAAGCTGCCGGATCAGCAAAGCAATGCTCTAACTGTCCGCCTGTCGGAGCTTCGATCCTAGACCAGTCGCCAACCAAGGCTTAGGGCCTGGTCTGCCCTGCCATGACAATTTTGTCTTTAGCTTGCATTTCCTCGCACCAGGGTAAGGCTTGTACCCTCCCAATTGCGCTCTTCCGCCCGAAGCCGTTGGCACAATGTGGGGTGTCGGGTTTGGTAAGCGCCGCCCAACGTTCGGCGCTAACAGAAACCAGGTAGTACCGTCTACTGTTATACGGTAGCTCAGTCATATCTGATAAGACCTGACTGACCTGATTTGTCGGCATGGCCCATGGTAAATGAATGAATCTTTTGTTATCTCTTGCAGCTCCCTCCAAGTCTCCCCATATTATTCACTTGTCTCTAATTCTTTTCTCTATCTCTTTAAATAACCAAAATAGTTCATTTCCCTCTATTGTTCTGAACAGCCAATCTTCTGCAATAGTGAGCTCATGTTGGAAAGATCATGTTCTGGGTCTAATTCCAGACAGTGACATGATTCTTTCCTCTGGTCAGTGTGGCTCTATTCCATCCAATGAATGTTTAATTCTCTTATGTAACACTTATATTCAAAGGCACAGATAGGCTTGTAAGCCGATTTGTTAACTGTCAAAGTTTCCTACCCCTTTGTTGCCACAGGAAATGTGCATGTTCTGAGAACTCTTAACTTTTGTTGTTCTATCTATTCTGGTCCATAATGGTTCTAATTGTTTTAGTTTTTTTGCAAGGCAATCTTTGTTCTCAATAGACTAAATGAGTGCAGTGGCACTTGAGACTGGGACTCTGCAATGCAGTTGAAACACCATGTTTGCTTATGATGGTGCAAGTTGTCTTGCAAGGACCATGCCCCGCAGCAGAGACGGGGTGAGGGTTGGGGAGCCCAAGCTTACAACCAAGTAGCGCAGGGTAAGAGTTGTCTTGCTAGGGGGAGTGTTGGAGTGCAGCCCCTTGAGCCATTACGAGGTATGAATTAGGCAACATGGCGGCAGCAACGTCCACTGGCACATAGTGAACCGTCGATGCAGAGGTGATGACATAGGGGAGTGGCCGGGAAGTAGCTGACTTCTCATGGCCGGAGGTGCTAGGATATGTGTGAGGACATGAAGCACTAAGCCATGATGTTCTCCTTCCCAAGAGCAGGGTGGTTGAGAGCAAACACAATGTGCATGTATGGGACAAGTGGAAAATAAACATCTCAAAACAGGGTATGAACACGACAGGAGAAATACGCTAAGAGCCATGACCTGCCCCCCAGAGTGTCATCAAGGTAAAAGGCTGAAACATTCTAGGGACCCCTTCTGATGATCAGAAACCCCCTGTCGTGCTTGCTCTGTAGCGGTTTTTATCACTCTGTCAAGACATTTCCATTGCCCATCTGCAGTGAACCTAGATGTTCAAAACTGCGTAATACTATGTAAATTATAACAGTTAAATAGCTATTTGTAAGACAAGAAGGTAGTAAAGTCATTATAGTAATCGGAGAATTAGCTGCGTATATGAAACAGGACAACACGTTTCAGGACTCACCTGACGCACTGTGGACACTTCCTGCACTACCACTGCCGCCTCCACCAACTGCCCCTCCAGGAACATTAGCACCAGTGACGGCAGGAGAGGGGACACCAGGTGGCACATCTACAAAGCTGCCCACAAAACTGGCAGCATCAGCACTGTTGAGGGCATAAGCTGGGATGTAGTGCAGATTCTGAGGCAGGTATGTGCTGGCGTTGTAAGGGAACTGGCAGCTGGTCCAGGAGGGTGGGGGGAGGGGTGCGAGAGTGTCACGGTCAGCTTCGGATACAGAATCCACATCTTCAAGGTTCAGTGACGCCAGGTCTGTGAACAGATAAAATGGTGTTATTTGATTCTGCATATTAAAAGACACCAGGTCAATCTTCAACTGCTCCAACATCATAAGGGAAGAAATACAAACTAGAATCAACTCTGGAAATAAGATATACTATGCACTACAACATCTACTAAAATCAAAGGCGCTATCTCGTAACACCAAAATCACAATATACAAAACACTGATCAGACCAGTTGTGCTGTATGGCTCTGAAACCTGGAGTACAACGAAAAGAGACGAAGCCTTGTTACAAACCTTTGAGAACAAAATTTTAAGACGCATCTTTGGACCCATTAGGGATACACATAGTGGAGAGTGGAAAAGAAGAAGTAACAAAGACATTTATGATCTGTTTAAGTCCCCGCTAATCACTGGTATCATGAAGGCTAATAGACTACAATGGCTGGGGCATATAGAAAGAATGGAAGATAATAGGGAAACAAAACTCGCTTACACTAAGGAAATAAATGACCGCAGACCCCGATATAGACCAAGAAGGCGGTGGAGAGATAATACATATACAGACCTACAAGCACTTGGAATCAACGACTGGCAAGAGAAGGTCCACCAGAGAGACGAATGGAGACGGATTGTATTTGCAGCAAAGAACCTCAATGGCTCGGAACGCTGAAGAAGAAGAAGAAGGTCTGGAACAAAATAAAAGAAACCAGTCTGTGTCATTTCACTGTATATTAATAATACCAGGTCCGAGATCAAAATAATCAAGTCAGAATTATTTTATCCATTATACAAATAAACTCATATATCAAATTCATATGAAAATGAGGTGAACTATATTATATTCAAAAGTATATGCTTGGGTTATCTTTCTTTCCCTCTTTTTCAATGACATGATTGAAGTACAGAAGAAACATGTAAAACTGTAGCCATGTTTATTCGGCAGACACACTTTAAATATCAAGGCCTCAAAATATGTCGACTCACCACATACATACAACTTCTACATTACTAGCGTTTCTGTCACACGTAAAGCAAAACGCCATCAACATATTTGGAACTTGGTGTCCCGCACATATTTCTATGATCAAACAGCACAAGTGAGACAATCATCATCATCATCTAGTGGCTTGGGTTTTGCCCCATAACAATTTTTCAAACTTTCTTTCATAAGCTAGGAGTCCTGTCTCTGTTGCTGTCATATGTAAATTATTTATCACATCTTGCATCCATCTATGTTGTGGTCTTCCTCTTCTCAACTTCCCCAGTCCACTTTCTATCTCCAGTGACGGCAGGAGAGGGGACACCAGGTGTCTATTCTTCTCTAGATGTTACCTTCTCACTTGTATCGCTGACTATCTATTGCTTGTCTGTATTTGACTTCTCCCCCAGCATGGCTTTTTTAAGTGTGTTATGCCTTTTAATGTACCAGAAATATTTCACTTGACTCTTTTTTTTTTTATTTCTTTCAACTCTCTTTTCATTTCCAGCCTCTCTAAACAATATGTATTTGATTGTTTTGTTTGTTTGCTGGAAATACAACAAATCTTTCTGTATATCCACATTTCCACGGCTTCAGCTCAACTTTCTAATTACTTGTTTATTGTCAAACTGTCTGCACCAAAGTAGTATTAAACATATATAACATTTGACAATTCTCATTTTTAATGTGTTGTTTATCTCTCTAGATGTTATATTTTTTTGCATGTTGAAAAGAATTTAGGTCATTCCTTTTCCCTTGTTGATTTCTATTTCACTACTACCATCATCTGTTATTAATATTCAAGATTGGAGAAATCCATTGCTTGTGCTTGTTCTATATCTCCCCATTTACTAAGATTTCAATGGCTGGCCACTGAATTTCAATGATTGGCCCCTCCATTCCCTTGCTAATTATCACAATTTTCATTAAAAAAAAATATTAACACTAATTCACATTCTGCACTGCTCCTATTTACTAGCTCCACAAGGTCTTGTATCACCTGCTCACTTTCTGCTGGTAACGGTAGCATCAGTGTATGTAAGGCTGTTCATTATCTTTCCACTGATATTCAGACAATTCTCAACCTTGTTTTTAGAAGCTTTCTGTGTTATCAGTTCAAAAAGCCTGCAGACAACACACATCTCTGCCATACTCTCCTTGTTTTGAATCTATGTGTGATAAGTAATTATTTCTGTATCTAAATGTTATTCATATGTGGCCGATAATCAAGGTTACTGAAACTGTCTGTCACCTACTACCTGTAGTATCTTGCAGTGTAGGGCGGGTCTTGAGCCTGAGGAATTAAGGCCACCTGGCTAGTGCAGTCGCCGCAAACCGTGCAGATTAGGATTTTCATTTTGCCCCCAACAGAAAAAAATCCACTTACCGAGGATTCAAACCCAGGTCTTCCGAAGGAAAACCCAGTTACTACTAATTTACTTTAAAATACAGTAAACAAAATACACAAGAGGGGCACATTTCTTACCTGGGTAAATTGGAGGTCCTGCAAATGATAAGATAAATCACAGGTCAAAAGAAGAAAAGGAAACAAAGAAAGTAGGCTCATTAAAGTGCATTAGGTTAATATTTGTTGTCAATATCTACAGATTATTATGATCAGAGACCAGTATTTGTGGTCAATAGTACAGATGATTATAATCAGAGCCATTATCTGTGGTCAATATCTACAGATGATTATAATCAGAGACCAGTATTTGTGGTCAATATCTACAGATGTTTATGATCAGAGGCCAGTATTTGTGGTCAATATCTACAGATGTTTATGATCAGAGATCAATATTTGTGGTCAATATCCACAGATGTTTATGATCAGAGGCCAGTATTTTTTTAAGTCAATGCCTACAGATGTTTATGATCAGAGGCCTGTAATTGTGGCCGACATTTACAGGCACTCGTAATTACAGCCAGTACTTGAGGTAAGTTTATATACTTTTAGATCATTCATGTCCTGATTATAAACGGATAATATCTATCTTAAAAGATAAATGTAGTCCCATAGCAAATGTTGTCTCTGGGTTGTGAAGTGCTAGACCTTCACATATTCCAGACATAATGAGGCGGGGTGACCACTTCCTTTCCTCATCACCTGTCATTCCCAGATTATTCTGAAAATTATCCAATGTTTACGAGGCTTGGCCCACTTAGAGCCCTTTTATGGTCAGAAAGAATAACCCCGCCCAGACCACTGTCATGGCAGGCAGGCAGGCAAGTATGATAAGCATTATGCCATTGTGGCACAGTTTAAAACCATCAATAACTCAGTCCCAACAAAACTTGGAATTCAAAAATAAAACTCCTTCATCAAACATGGGGAAAACTCCTACATGCTGTAAGAGTTTAACAGCAAGTACTGATATCTAACATTCAAGTACTGAGATCCAACATTCAAGTACTGAGGAACAACATTCAAGTACTCACATGCAACGTTTAAGTACTCAGATCCAACATTCAAGTACTGAGATCCATTAAACAAGTACTGAGATTCAACATTTAAGTACTGAGATCCAACAAACAAGTACTTAGTGAGATCCAACATTCAAGTACTCAGATCCAACATTCAAGTACTGAGATCAAACATCTGAATCTGATTCCAACATTCAAGCACTCAGATCCAACATTTAAGTACTGAGATCCAACATTCAAGTACTTAGATCCAACATTCAAGTACTCAGATCCAACATGTGAGTGCTCAGATCCAAAAAACAAGTACTGAGATCCAACATTTAAGTACTCAGATCCAACATTCTGCTTTCTTCTTCATACAACCTGACTCTGTGATACATAGTAAGCATGCATGGAATGTGGAATTCCTGACAGTCTTAATGTGCCAACTCTATTTCTTTAAATAATACACACATAGGTATTGACTCGCTAGAAGACAAGTAAAATAAAGTGAAAAAGTAGATAAAAAGAGGACAAACTAGGTCAGAAAAAGCTAATAGCAATTAGGCTATGTGAGTGTTAGTCATCATTAGGTGTCAGATCTTAGTTAGATATGACTGAGCTACCGTATGACAGTAGACGGTACTACATGCTTTCTGTTAGCGCTGAATGTTGGGCGACGCTTACCAAACTCGACACCCCACATTGTGCCAACAGATTCGGGCGGAGGAGCGCAATTGGGAGGGTACAAGGCTTATCCTGGTGCGAGGAAATGCAACCTAAAGACTACATGGCATGGCGGGGCAGATCAGGCCCTAAGGCTTGGTCGGCAACTGGTCTAGGATGGAAGCTCCAACAGGTGGACAGAGCTTTGCTTTGCTGATCCGGCAGCTTCTGCAGCTTGTCTTGTTCCAGACGTATTGGGTTACCTTTTCTTTGGAGTACACTAGGCTGGCAGAGAGAGGGATCATGCTGCATGGGCAACACATGTTCTCTAAATTCATCCCAAGCTTTGTATTACGGAGAGGTATAACTCCATTTGATAAACTATCCTCTGTCAAGATGGCAAGGTGCCAGTCAGTCAGTCATCATCATCTGACTTTTGCCATCAAGATTCGTGGGGAGGAATAGCTGACGTTCCGGTGCCAACTGGGCTGCATCAGATAGTGTCAGTCCGTTGATTGTGCAATGTCTTTGATGTCATCAATTCATCTTCTTCTCAAGCGTCCTCTTGCTCTCATATTAGATCTTCTTTGGTGTGGCGCCAGTGCTGGTTGTTGAATGTGTTGCATTCCATTGAGATGGCTGAACCATTTCATCTTCTGTCTTTCAATATTTATGGCACAAGGTGTTGATCCCACTGTCTGCCTGATAATATCATTTCTTATTCAGTCTCGGATGGTTAAGTTGGCAGCAACTGTCAATTAAAGCATCTCATCTCACAGGTGTCGATTTTGCATAAGTGTGATTTGCATAAGTGTGATTTGGATCATGTCCAAGTCTGACTTTGGTAGCATGGGGTTGGTGTGAATATGCTGTTATTATCTGTTGTTTTTTTTTTTAAATTATCTGTCAATTTTTTATTATTATTATCTGTCATTTTGAAAACATTGATATATTTGTTAGTCAATACCCATAAATGTATAACTTTTGTTTTCTGGCAGTTCCCAATATTCCGCTTTAATTAACTTTCAACTGTGGGAGCAGTTAAATCATGTACACACCTGCTGGCCAGGTGGTCCTTGATGACCAGTACACTCACCTGCCGGCCAGGTGGTTCTGGAAGACTAGTACACTCACCTGCTGGCCAGGTGGTATGGGTGATTAGCACACTCACCTGCCAGCCAGGTGGTATAGTTGACTAGTACACTCACCTGCCGGACAGGTGGTATGGTTGACTACTACACTCACCTGCCGGACAGGTGGTATGGTTGACTACTACACTCACCTGCCAGCAGAAAGACTCAACACTACTACACATCTCCCCAAAAGCAGGGACAAATAAGTAATAAGCCGCCAGTCTATTGCCATTTTCAAAAGTTTGAAGAGGCATCTGTGATACACGCGTATAAACCACAATTAATTATGCAAACAAAAAGACATGATAGTCTCTGTAAAACTACCATGGTAACACCAACAGTGAAACATATCACAGTGTGTTGTGTATTTCAGCTTCAAGAACTCATTACTTTGCTTTAATATATGTTGCATTATTTCTGCAGTATGCACCTGGCAAGGTACAGTAAAATATGCTAGGCAATATGTTTTGGTCTTCAACATTCAAATTTTCAAAAGTGTAGGTACCTCCATAATAGTCTCCAAATATGTAGTAGCACTGTTCTGAGAAGGTCAGTTTGTTGACTGTGTGGCGGATGTAGCCAGCTTTCAGCAGGTGACAGGCGTACTTGCGTGCATCACGTCTGTCAGAAAAGCCTTCCACGTGTGTGAACAACCAGTCCACTAAATCAGCACCTGTTACAGAGGCATTATTCCACAGTGAAATCACATATACTACAAGTGAACATACTGCAAGTGAACTTACATACTGAAGGCTATGACCATACTGCAAGTGAACTTACATACTGAAGGCTATGACCATACTGCAAGTGAACTTATATACTGAAGGCTATGACCATACTGCAAGTGAACTTACATATAGAGAGCTATGAACAAACTGCAAGTGAACTTACATACAGAGGGCTACTGCAAGTGAACTTACATACAGAGGGCTAACAAACTGCAAGTGAACTTACATACAGAGGGCTAACAAACTGCAAGTGAACTTACATACAGAGGGCTAACAAACTGCAAGTGAACTTACATACAGAGGGCTAACAAACTGCAAGTGAACTTACATACAGAGGGCTAACAAACTGCAAGTGAACTTACATACAGAGGGCTAACAAACTGCAAGTGAACTTACATACAGAGGGCTAACAAACTGCAAGTGAACTTACATACATAAAGTTATGAACAAACTGCAAGTGAACTTACATACAGAGGGCTAACAAACTGCAAGTGAACTTACATACAGAGGGCTAACAAACTGCAAGTGAACTTACATACATAAAGTTATGAACATGCTGGGCAACAGCATTTTAATATGATTTCAAATTAAAATGAGAGAAAGGCAGTCAAGGGGAAGCCACTGCATTCATTTACTAGGAATAAGTTTACAGATGGTCGCAAAGCTGGCATTCGTGGCTCACAATATGCTGAAAACACAAATGCATGGCCCCTTTTGCAATGTACAGTTATATATAAATAGAGGGTATTGTGACAACAAGCCTTCATCAGCAAACAACAATGAAAAAAACATAAACACCACACAGTCAATGGAAATTGGATACATTGATCTATAAATTCTATTTCAAGATGTCAATGATCAATGGGAAATACTGAAGCACTCCATCATACAGGCTGCAGAAACAACTATCTTAAAACTGAAGATGGCAGGCTGTTGGAAATGAATGACTGAAGACATCTTAAAACCAATGGAAAAAGGAACAAACAACAAACATAAGCTGACATTGAAAGACAAATTTGAAAATTACTTACAGGGGCAAATGAAGTACGGCTTGAAACAAATTACAGGAAAATGTAAAAATATTACAACAACCACAACACACAATTAATCCACAAAAGAAATAATTACTTCACTAACAAAATAACACACACACATAAATAGGTCATTACCATTAAAAATTAAATGTCACTATGTTACATCCAAGCAAATCAGAAAATTTTTAAGCAAGTGAAAAAGTACAGCCATCTTGGAACGGTCATAACTTATGGGAAAAGCCTTGTAAATAATTGGAACAAGAATCACCATGGCAACAGTAACCTTTTGTAAAATTGAAAACACACAAATAAAAAGCTGTCACATGCAGTGAGAACAAGTTCTGAAGTATTACATAGAACACATACTGTTATATGCATGTGAAACATAAACAATAAGTAGACAAGCAGAGAAACATTTAACGTCAAACTGGTTTCTGAGAAAAATGCAAAGAATATCAGGGACAGACGGAATGAGGCAGTCCTTCATGAAATAAATGAAAACAATAATCTGATTAGTGGAATTAACCGTAGACAGTGAAGATTATTAGGCATGTTATGAGAAGGGAAAAACACTTAGTGACAACTGGCAGGCTTGATTGAAAAAGAGCAGGGGAAGGCAAAAAGATAAATACCTGGATAGATTTCTCCTGTGCAACATGACTCACACACAAATACACTTGTTACAACATCATACAAAACCAAAAAATGCACATTGCTTTGGCATTATAACACACCACAAAATGCACTTGAAACATCATACAACCCATCAATAAATGTACTTTGGTATGACATCATACAATCCACCAATAACTGTATTCTGCTATGACATCATACAACCCACCAATAAATTTACTTTGATGTGGCACCATACAACCCACTGATAAATGTATTTTGCTTTCACACTATAACACACCACAAAATGCATGTGCAACATCATACAACCCAGCAGTAAAGACAGAATAATGCAACCTACCAATAAATGCATTTGCTATAGTAATCTTCAGCCACATTCTGTCCCTGATCTCCAGCCCAGAGTCTGGCTGAGCCATAGCTTTGACTACTGTAGCCATATCAGTGCTGATGGTTAGGTTCAAGTCATCAAAACCTTAGAACACAAGAACAATCAACATTATTATGTGACAACAAAGAACTTAGTACACAAGAACAATCAACATTATTATGTGACAACAAAAAACTTAGTACACAAGAACAATCAACATTATTATGTGACAACAAAGAACTTAGTACACAAGAACAATCAACATTATCATGTGACAATAAAGAACTCAGTACACAAGAACACAATATTATTATGTGACAACAAGGACTACAACTTCAGTGCACAAGAACACATCATTATTATGTGACAATAAAGACCTTAGTACACAAGAACACAATATTTATATGTGACAATAAAGATCTCAGTACAGAAGAACAATCAGCATTATTATGTGACAACAAAGACCTTAGTAAACAAAACAAATCATCAGTATTATGTGACAACAAAGACCCTAGTACACAGGAACACATCATTATTATGTAACAACAAAGAATCTTAGAACACAAGAACACATCTACATAATGTGACAATAAGAACCTTTTAAAACACGGACACCATAAATAAAATATTGTACGATTTCTTGCCAGGCAGCGAGAGTGGCCAGGCAGCGAAAGTGGCCAGGCAAGAAATCGTACAGAATTTTATTTATGGTATCTTTTACATTTACTAAGGGAATACCGGTCTCCCTTTCCTAGGGGTTAACGACATTGTTCGTAATCATGTATATCCATGTGGGGAAAACAGCAGCTGCGAGAATCGGCAGCAGTTCGCGCCACGCTGGTAACTTACGGGGGTATGTGAGCCAGTAGTTCAGAAAGCAATGGCAAACTACTGAACGTAAAACTTGCCTAGAACATCAACAGCAGCTGAAAAATGCTGGTGTTGACTGCAACGTCCTGTAAGGGATTTGCAATATTAAAAAAAAAGGGAAAACATTGTTTTGAATAAATACCTTAGTACATAAGATGAAATCATAATGACAACAAACATCTTAGTACATAAGATGGCAATTATATTAATGACAACAAACATCTTAGTACATAATATGACATCTATATTAATGACAACAATAACCTTAGTACATAAGATGGCAATTATATTAATGACAACAATAACCTTAGTACATAAGACGACATCTATATTAATGACAACAATAATACTTAGATGGATAGGACACGTTAGGAGGATGGATGATGGTAGAATACCAAAAGACATCTTTTTTGGTGAATTACAGACGGGTAGGAGATCTCAGGGTCGGCCTCTACTATGATACAAAGATGTGTGTAAGCGGGACATGATTGATACAGGCATTGATAATGCACATTGGGAGCACGTCGCCGCTGAACGTGTTGCATGGAGGGCAACTATCAGAAATGGAATAAAGACAAAGGAGAAAATGATTGCAGATAAAGCACACACAGAGCGTGAGAGACGTAAGATGGTGCAAAATGGTGGAAATGACCATGTTTTCAAATGCACCTACTGTGGGCAAACATTTGCAGCAAGAATTAGCCTTACCAGCCACACTCGCCACCGCCATGGATCGTAGTTATTAAGCCTTTTTGAAGCACAATGTACCAAACTATCGTCTGTCAAGACGGAAAGGTGCCAATGAATCTTAGTACATAAGACGACATCTATATTAATGACAACAATAACCTTAGTACATAAGATGGCAATTATATTAATGACAACAAACATCTTAGTACATAAGACGACATCTATATTAATGTCAACAAAAACCTTAGTACATAAGAACACACAAATATTATGTGACAATAAAAAACCTTTGTACCCAAGAACAAATCTATATTATGTGATAACAACATAAATACATAAGAACATATGTATATTGTGCGACAACAAAAACTTACGTGCACATGAACACCTACATGTGACATTGTGGTCTCTCTCTTCTCTACCTCTATGATACATTTCCCTCCATAATGTTTCCTAGACTGTCATGTCCTTTACATGTCCACAATATTTCATGTCCCTCCTGTTTGTTTGGTTTCATCACCAATCTTCTTCAGTATTTGAGTTCTTGATGGATAGATCTGTTTGTGCTCCTTGCCGTCCATTGGATTTTTAGAACTCTTCTGAAACATTTACATGCTGATGTGTGTTGATCGGCTGATTTGTTTAATCACCTTCAGGGCTAATGGTATTAGATATTTTCCAGGACTAACGGCAGAGGACTTACAGCAGGGTTTAACAGTGCAGGATTTCCAGCAGGGTTTAACAGTACAGGACTTCCTACAGGGCTAACAATGCAGGACTAACAACACAAGCCAACCTTCATGGCCAGCAGTACAGGCTATTCTTCAGGGCTAACAATACATGCCAATCTTCAGGGCTAACAGTATAGGACTTACAAGTCATACACAAAAACAGGACATTATTCACATCACACAAACAGGACATTACTCATATCACACAAAACAGGACATTACTCCAGTCACACACAACAGGACATTACTCCAGTCACACAAAAGAGGACATTACTGAAGTCACACAAACCAGGACATCACTCAAGCCACACAAAATAATGACATTACCTGCAGCATGCAAAACAGGATATTATTTAAGGCATACAAAACTGGACATAACTTTAGTTAGTTAGTTAGTTAGTCGACAGATCATCCTCGTTGCACATCGGACCATTCAGTCCATAAGTGCTCGGATCCCCTCCTCAGCAAATCCCGCAGCGTGTAGCGGCTAACGACGCCAGTTCTGTGTTGGTTTATCAATCTTCTTTGGCTTCCTGCGTAGTGTTCTTGTTTGGCCACCCCTCTTTTAATCTGCTGCTCTCGCAGTCTGGCCATTGTTGTAGATTCACAGTCATCACTTGGTTCTTGCAAAAGTCTCACTTCTCGTAGAGCATTCAGAATGTCAGCCTGGTCCATGGCGCGTCCGCCCTCAACAGTAGCCTCACCTGCGAGCTTGTCAGCCCGCTCATTTCCTTGTACTCCCGCATGCCCTGGCACGAAGATGAAACTAATCTTTGCCAACCGAGACCGCCTCAGAGGCAGCAACCATTCTCTTCGGATCGACCCCTCCTCTATCCTCTTGATCATGTTCATTGAGTCGCTAAGGAAACAAGCCCTAGTGAATGTCTGTGTCTCGAGCCATGTTATTGCTTTACTTACTGCCATGACTTCCATGGTCAGGCTACTTGTGGTTTCAGTGAAAGCACCAGAGTCCTCCTTCACAATTCTCCCTCCGGCCCGAGCTGTAAAGGCCCATGAGCTTCTCACATGTCGGATGACCGACCCATCTGTGTAGATGACCGCGTCACTGTCTAGCGAATTCTCGAAAATCAACGCTTGTACTTCAGCCTCAACAGCAGCCGGATTTTCTTGTCTGCATTTTCTATCTAGTTGGATGCAAACTGAAAAGGATGTGCAGAAGTCTGTTGGCACTTGCACCCACTCCTCGCCAGGTTCTAAGTCCTCAAGTGAACACACCTGTTGAAGAATGTCCTCGGCTTGACCCATCCACGACCGTCCTCTTTTTAACCTGCTGCCCTTCACCTTCCTAATTTCACTATGCAGTGGATGCTGTGTGTTTGCGTTAATTCTGAGGTAGGCGCGTGCCCTGCAAACTTGCATTCTCTCTTCAATGGTTGGAAAATCAAGAAGGTAGCGCATCGCCCTGCATGCTGTATCTCTTGTACATCCAAGAATAATGCGCATAGCTTCATTCTGTATCCTTTCCATCCTTTCTATCTGCTTATGGCTGACAGTCAGGATTGCCATTGCATACTCCAAAACAGACATGACCAGCCCCTCGTACAGAAGACATAGATGGCGCTGCTCTCAGTTTGCTGCCGCCATCACCCACATCGCTGCCAAACCCCGCTTGGCCTTTGTTATCACCTGGTCTATGTGCACATTATAAGCAAGGCTTCGATCAAACCGTATCCCCAGGTAATTCATTGCCTGCGTTCTTTCCACCGTCTCTGAACACAGCATTACAGTTGGTGTTGGATTGTTGACAATATGATTATTCAACGAGAACCAAGTCACTGTTGCCTTTGTTGGGTTGACCATTGCCCCAGCTTCATCACACCAAGTACTTATGCGATTGAGTTCGGTTTGTAGCTCCACAGCAACCTCCTCTCTATCCTTACCCTGACGATACACTAAAACATCATCGGCATATGACAATGTCCTGCCAGGTCCAGTGATCTGCTCACTGGTGATTCTCACTGTGTAGGCGTTGAACAGTACCGGAGATAATGGTGATCCCTGTGGTAGGCCAGGATATATTGTTGTTGGTTCCGAAGTCCAACTGCCACATCTAAAAACTACTTTCCGTTGGAAGAGAGCTGCAGCGATCCAACTAAGGAGGAATGGACTTACGTTTAGTTCAAGAAGCTGAAACATTAGAAAATCCAGTGGTACTCTGTTGTATGCGTCCTCAAGATCAATCGCTGCAGCAACGGTTTCAGTGCCTGAGTGGAAACCTTCATAGACATCATGGGCAAAGACTGCTGCATTGGTCCAGGTTTCTCTTTTTGGACGGTACCCACCCAGGGTAGGTGGGAAAACACCTTGCCTCTCTAGTTGGCTTGATATTTTCCTGGCAATTACCTTCTCCAGCAGCTTGCCTATTGTATTCTGCATGGTTATAATTCGATATCCCTGAATTTTCTTGTGGTCTTTGTCAGGCTTCGGCAAGGGAATCAGATAGCTGTGTAACCATTCCTCCTTGATGCTAGCACTCCCTATACTGTTGTTGTACATGTCTGCTAGTTTCTCTAGCTCATTGTCGGTACACCTATTTATGTCGTCGTATCTTATGCCATCAGGACCTGGAGCACTGTTTTTTGATCGTCGAAGCACAGCCTTGATTTCTTGCACTGTCACTGTGTCTTCATCCGAAGTGTTCTGGGCCTTGCATCTGTCTGAGGTGACCTCCTTGGCCAGATTCCGGCCTCCCATGTCTGTCTGGTTGCTCTGCTCAAGGTAGCGTTCAAAGAGGGCTTTGCCCTTGTCCTCGTCAGTCCTCTGCCAGATGAGGTCAGCACCTTGGAAGTCAGAAATGCTCTTATTCTTGACTACACCACTCATGCTTTTATGTAGTCGCCAGAACAATTTCAGTGACTTGTCTGTGCTTACTCTTTGACACACCTCTGCCCATTTTTCGCTTTTAACCACCGTGACCAGTTTTTTGAAATAGCTTACTCTTGTGTGCATCTCTCTTTCTAAGTGCAAGCAGGGACTAGGATGACCAGCTCTGTTCTTCTTGGCATTTTGCCATCTCCTTACAGCACTACGCTTATCCACCCAAGCCTTCTCCACCTCGAAACTCCACCACGGTGGCTGCTCCCAGCTTTTTTTCCTTTTCTTCCTGCCCTGAAACGTTCTGCGCTTGTCACGTCTTATTTTACTCACCACGGTCATAACTTTGGGCACACAAAACTGGACATAACTTGTGGACACAAACAGGACAATACTTGGGGTACACAAAACAGGACATTACTCAAGTCACGCAAAACAGGATGTAACTTTGGGCACACAAAACTGGACATAACTTGTGGACACAAACAGGACAATACTTAGCACACACAAAACAGGACATTACTCAATCAATCAATCATGTGCCATGCCGGAAAGCGTGGGCGGTCATGATTCGCCATTTCACTCGATCACCAGAGTCGTGGATCAGCTCAGTGTTCCTGTCTCGTCCATGCCATGTGGCCAAGCCATCCAGGTATTTTTCTCTCGGTCTTCCTCTTGGTCTGTTCCCTTCGATCTTGCCAGCTGTCACTAAGTTCTCCAGTCCATTTCTTCTCATAACATGTCCAAAAAATTTTGACTGTCTACGTCTAATTTCTCTAATCAATCTACGATTTTCATTTGTCTCTTGTAGTACTTGGTCATTGGTTTTTCTATCTGTCCATGGTGTTCTTTGCATTTTCCTCAGAAACCACATTTCTGCAGCCATCAGATGTTTTTCAGCTTGACTGCACATTGTCCAAGTTTCACATCCATACAAAAGAACAGGCTCTATGTATCCCCTCAACACTCTTTTTCTCGTTTCAATTGACATCATTTTATTGGTCAGAATGTTTTTCATCTTGCTAAAGGCTACTTTCGCAATGGCGATTCTTGTTCTAATCTCTTCAAGGCATCTGCCATCAGATGTTATGACTGTTCCAAGATAATTGAACCGATTCACTTGTTGAAGAATATCCCCATTTACTTGTATATTACATTGTGGTACTTCGTTCTTCCTAGTGACGACCATAACCTGTGTCTTCCTACAATTTAATTCCAACCCCAGCTGCTCACTGTGTACAACAACAGCGTCTACTAATTGTTGCAGATCCTGTGCATTGTCTGCAATCAATACTGTATCATCTGCATATCTAATGTTATTTATGTTTCATCCTCCAATGCTGATTCCATTTAGGTCTTCTACATTTCTGAAAATATTTTCACTGTATAGGGAAAAAAGATCTGGAGACATTACACATCCCTGCCTAACACCTCTCTTAATAGGTTGATATTGTCCTACTTCATTATCAATCCTTATGGCAGCTTGTTGTTTCCAATATATGTTTTTTATAAGTCTAATGTCTTTCCCATCAATTTGTAGATCTGCAAGCATATCCACAATGTTGACATGTCTAACTCTATCAAAAGCCTTTGTGTAGTCAATAAAGCAAAGATGTATATCCTTGTTTACTTCTAAAGCACGTTCAATAACTGTTCGCAGCATATACACAGCATTTACTGTACCCTTTCCTTCTACAAACCCACATTGTTCTTCCCCTATTTCAGGTTGTATTTTCTTCCTCACTCTTTGCATGATAATTCGTAACAAAATCTTTGTGATGTGACTCATTATACTAATTGTTCTATGTTGATCACATTCTAAGGTTCCTGATTTCTTTGGGATTGCAATAAATACAGAATTACATAATTCAGAAGGTATATCTCCAGTATCATATAATGTGTTCAGCAGTCTAGTGACTTGCTCTAGTCCAAATTCTTCTAAAGCTTTAATCATTTCTGTTGTGATGTTATCTGCACCGGGGGCCTTGCCAGCTTTCATATGCTTAAGAACATTTTGAACCTCCATCTTTAAAATTGCTGGTCCTTCATTATTAAATCTAATAGCATACTGTTCCTCTCTGTTATCATTATACAGGTCTTTCACATAATCTGTCCATACATGTAGAATCTGATCTTTTTCTATTATGATTTTGCCATCTTTAGTTTTTAGACAGCCTGTTGATGTACTTGTTCTTTTATTAGTAAGTTCCTGAATTCTTTTGTGCACTAATTTGGTATTTTGACTGTTGTGTTGTTTTTCAATTTCTAAGCACTTTTCCTCAAGCCATGATTCTTTTGCCTTCCTACATAATATTCTGACTTGTCTGTGAATTTCTTCATATTTGGCAGGATTATTTTTGTTGAGTCTTCTTGTTTCCATTAAGTGTAAAATGTCCTCAGTCATCCATTTCTTACGACCCACCTTCTTTAATTTTGGAATAGTTGTTTCTGCAGCCACATTGATTGAATTCTTTAAC
Organism: Cepaea hortensis; assembly: GCA_963921405.1. NCBI lineage: Eukaryota > Metazoa > Mollusca > Gastropoda > Stylommatophora > Helicidae > Cepaea > Cepaea hortensis. Next base: position 53,708,814 of record OY992896.1, read on the forward strand.
ATTTCCCATTGATCATCCACATCCTGGAATAGGATCTCTAGATCAGACAATATTTCAAATCTGTTCTGTACTTCTATGTTGAATTTGTTTTGTATTTCCTTGTCATTACTCAATGTACACAAGTCATATTTAGTGTTTCCTGTTATATACTTGACTTTCTTCAACTTTATCCTCAATGTTCCTGTGAGTAATCTGTGGTCACTATAACAATCAGCACTGGGAACTGTTTTTGCTACTGTTAGCGCATTTCTAAATCTTCTGCTAATGAGAATGTAGTCAATCTGGTTTCTAATCCTGCTATCAGGACTCCTCCAGGTCCATAATCTTCTAGGGTGTTGCTTGTACCAGGTGTTTCCTACAATAATTTCCTGTTCTTTTGCCCACTCTACTAGTCTGTATCCTCTTTCATTTCTCTCTCCTAAACCATAGTTTCCTACTGTGTATCTATCCCCTTGATTTCCTACTTTTGCATTGAAGTCCCCTATTATGATGTTTATTTCTGAATTTTTACATTTCTTTAAGGCAGACTCTATGTCATTATAAAATTCCTCTACACTATCTTCACTGGACTCTCCTGTTGGGGCATATACTTGCATAACATTTATGTTAAAAGGTCTGCCACTCAATTTAACTAGTAGAACTCTGTCCGACACGGCCCAATATCCCTGAACAGACGATGTTTTCCAGTCCAAAATTATTGCCACTCCCCTATGTCGATCTTCACCTCCAGAATAAATAATCTTAAAATCTTTATGTATCTTGATGCCTGCTCCTGTCCATCTCGTTTCGCACATACCTAATATATTAATTTTTTCTCTTTGAATTTCTTGTGTTATGTTCTCTAATTTTCCGTCGTTGTTTAACGTCCTAACGTTCCATGTTCCTAATTTTAATGTCTCTGTCCTTGTCTTGTGATGATCAGTCTTTAAGCGAAACATAATAAACTAGGCACTTTCAAAGAGGTAGTTTGCCGTTGCCTTCCTCTATGGCAGTGACCATACTGGCCGGATGACCGCAATCATTGTCTCTCGAAAGTGATCCTCTGCTTGCCGTCGCGAAACTCGAGACCATAACCAACAAATATCTGTCGGCTGCCCTCAAAATTTCATCCACCACCTGCCTTCCGTGGCTTCTTTTGAATACTTCCAATAAACGAACACGAAATAACATCACATAATCCAAAGGAAAAACACTATCCACACGAATTCCACGGGAATTTCCATAGGAAATCCACAGAAAAACACTGAACAGCGTCTCCCCTAAGAACAACGAGTCAACTCCAGTCACACAAAACAGGACATTACTCCAGTCACACAAAACAGACATTACATGGGACATACAAAACAAGACGTTACTCCGGTCACACAAAACAGGACATTACATGAGAGACACACAAAACAGGACATTATTCAGAACTGATCCTACCACGTTCTGACTCTGGTATGGAGCTGGTGAGCGACGATGAGGTGGTTGAGGTCATGTTACTAATGGAAGGAGCGTTTGGCCCAGGGCGACCCATATACTGCTCTCTCATGGCCGTGGTGTGAGCAACCCAAGCTGAAGGATCTATGGGACGAACGGGCTCTTGGCGTGGAACAGTGAAGTAGCCTTTGGGGTTCGGATCCCAGCACTTGGCAACGACTAGAACAATTGGACTGTCAAATGATACAAGTACAATATGATTACTACTTGATGAATGATGAATAAAAGGACATCAACCGCCTGTGAAACCTATTATTACACTATTATTACCTACTAACCCACTCTGGGTTCTGAGGTATTTGTCATTTACATCCGCAGGTCAAGGACAAGAAGTCATCAACAATTTAGTCCAACTGACTGGTGTAAAGGTTGGACCCACTACCTTGGAATCAGCACACAGGAAGTTTAAGAGTAAGTGTTCTTATCCATTTGGCCATGCTGACCTCCTTTATCTCTTAGTGTCTTTGCTTCCTTCAATGAGACTAGCGAAATTGTTCCTTCAAAGTGCCTGCTTTTACCAGTCAGCTTTTACTGTCAGTATTTATTGTATGATCTCTACGGTTTTATTCTTTTGTGAGAGAGTCATCATCAAGTGTCATCTCTGTATATAAGCTTGGCTGAAATGAATGCATAATAACATTAGATATGCAGATGATACAGTCTTGATTGCAGATAATGAACAGGACCTGCAACATTTAGTTGATGCGGTTGTTGCACACAGGGAACAACTAGGGTTAGAATTGAATTGTAAAAAGCACAGATTATGGTCATCACTGGGAAGAAGGAAATGCTACAATGTGATATACGAGTAAATGGGCATATTCTTAAGCAAGTGAATTGGCATAGTTATCTCGGAACAGTCATAACATCTGATGGTAGATGCCTTGAAGAGATTAGAACAAGAACTGCCATTGCGAAGGTAGCCTTTTGCCAGATGAAAAACATACTGACCAATAAAAAGATATAAATTGAAACGAGAAAAAGAGTGTTGAAGTGCTACATAGAACCTGTACTTATATATGGATGTGAAGCGTGGACAATGAGCAGTCAAGCTGAAAAACAGCTGATGGCTGTGGAAATGTGGTTTCTGAGGAAAATGCAAAGAATACCATGGACAGACAGAAAAACCAATGAACAAGTCCTTCAAGAAACAAATGAAGATCGTAAACTGATTGGAGTCATTAGACATAGACAGTCAAAATTGTTTGGGCATGTTACAAGAAGAAATGACTTGGAGAACTTGGTGACAACTGGAAACAACAAAGGGAGGAGACCAAGGGGAAGACCGAGAAGTAAATACCTGGATGGCTTAGCCACATGACATGGTCAAGAAAGGAACATGGAGCTGATCTGTGACTCTGGTGATCGAGTAAGATGGCAAAACATGACCGCCCACGCTTATCGGCATGGCACATGATGGATGGATGGAAATGAATGTCCAACAGCTTGTCCTGTGTCTTCATGGTGCATTCATCAAGGCTTCTCCTAGTCTATCTCTTGTCGGCCTACATGTAATGTCTTCTTTTTTTGCACATTTCTCCACACTTTTCCCTCCAAAACATCTTTCAACATCTCTTCATCTCCTTCTGCCCTTCATCTCCTGATGCATTATATTCCCCCAATCAATTCATGCCAACCCCTCTGTAGACTTGTTCACGACTGGCTGGTCATATAACATATGTATTCTCCAACTCTGTCAATTGTATTGTATCATTTCACAGGGGAGTTAATCTATTTGGTGACTATTGGTACATTCCACTCTGTCCCGAAAGTTGATATGCCAAGTTCAAGGTGGATCCTTCATGCAGATGAACTGAGTGGCTGTGGGGGTCACAGCCGTTATCAAAGGCAGTGAGGTCGTTGCCAGGACGGCATCTGGCGGATGGACATTGTGTCGCTAGTCCCTCCTCAGGTACAAGGGCACTACTGGGGCGACTGTTAATATAAAAACCATAGTTCACATATTTAATTAATCCGATCATCACCTGAGCTACGGAGTTCATGCATATGTGCCGAAATCTGATGCAGCGGCATTCACAAAGAGTGGAAGAAGAAGAGTAAAGCGGGGGAGAGGTTCAACGCAAGAGATGTGCAGGCAAACGCAGAAAAGTCAAGTCCAGGGGAAAAAATTCACCTGCCCACATTATGCTAGAAGTGTCGGGGCGCGTGACAGAGAGGCCTCATTTTAGACAATCTTATCCATAATGCTGATGTGATCGTGCTCCAGGAGATCCGTTTAGATATGGAGGTTTAGAAATACTGAAGCCAGCACCATATACCCAAAACATCTCAAGGATTGTAAAAGGGTCCTCTACTGGCAAGTGAAGAACCTCAGGATACGGAGGAGATGGTTGTTAAAGTCCTAACAAAACAAGCCAGACATTCACTAACCACTCACCCAGGTTTCTGCACAGCTTCTCTTAAAGTTTTCACAGCATCATCATTGCTCATGTTCTCAAAGCTGATGCCGTTCACTTCGAGAATCATGTCCCCAGGCTCTACCCGGCCATCTTGAGCAACAGCACCCCTGTTGGAAGACAAACCAACATGTGTGATACCACACTGCTTCTCTGTCTTCTTCTACCTGGGCAGTAAAGGTAGCCAGCATGAGGCTGACCACGTCACTCAGTGGGTGCCATCTGATCTATAAATATATGGAACTAGCACCACATGACCTATATACCTCAAGGTATATGGGTGAGTGAGTGGGTGTGTGTGTGACTGCATGATTGGGTGTGAGTGGGTGTGTGAGTGAGTGAGTGGGTGCATGTGTGAGTGGGTGGGTGGGTGAGTGAGTGGGTGTGTGAGTGAGTGGGTGGGTGGATGAGTGATGGGTGGGTGGGTGAGTGATTGAGTGAATAAGTGAGTGGGTGTGTGAGTGAGTGAATGGGTGGTGGATGGGTGAGTGAATGAGTGAGTGAGTGAATGGGTGGGTGAATGGGTGGTGGATAAGTGAGTGAGTGAGAACATGAGTGAGTGGGTGGGTGTGAGTGAGTGAGTGAATGAGTGGGTGTGTGAGTGGGTGGGTAAATGGGTGAGTGAGTGAGTGAGTTAGTGAGTGAGTGAGTGAGTCATCAGATTATCCTCACTGCACATCAGACCAATCAGTACATAAGTGCTTAGATACTCTCCCCAGCATCTCCCTCAGCGTGTAGTGATCAACTACACTAGTTCTGCGTGAGTTGACAATTCTTCTACAGGCCCCTGTATAGCACTCTTGCCTGGTGTCACACCTTTATTAAGTCATCCACAAAGGTTCTTTTCTTACTTGTACTTATTATATTATGTTCTGCATTAGTGTTGACATTTGTGCAATAACTGCACTTGCTTTATTGCACTTCTTATAATATTTCTGCTGTTATCAGCAAAAATGGAGTTCATGACACCTTTTCTCATTTGTTTGTGTGCTTTACTAATCTAGTCTTTGAGTTGACTTGAGTTGACTTGAGTCAAGAACTGACATCACAGCACTCAAGATATTCTGATATTTTCCGTCCTCATCTTCTACGACTAGCGAAGAATCCCAATACTAATGGTGCCAGTAGAAATATGGTCTTTGAGTTGAGCTGCATCAAGAACTGACATCGCTGCACAGAAGACATTCCAATATGTTCCGTCCTCATCTTCAACGACTAGCGAAGAGTCCCAATACTATTTGTCAGGGTCTTAAACCTGGCTCGTTGTACCTAACATATGTGAGACAAGTACAAGTACAAAATGATTGGACTTGACACACAATGACACTAAGTTCAATGGATTTATTCACAATTCACATGCAAGACAATCTAGTTTGGCATGTGATGATCATTACAATACTTATACAATACATCAGTACACTTACAGACAAAACCCACAGCATCACAGTCTATCTCACAAGATATACAAGCACTCGACTTTCGGGCACAGAAACGATACGAAGCCTTTCTCAACCCACACGTCTTGTCATGTCCGAGTTCCCAAGCAGTCTGCCGGTTTCCTCACACAGTGCTTGCCCTGTGGACTGGCTTCACGAGGACTGCGTGCGTCTTGCTTTGTCCTTGCCTGACCGCTGACGATCGCGTCAGCCCGCAACCTGTGGGCAGGTAACTGGTACTCGCCTGGCGGCCGTAACGATGTTACTGCATCCCGGCTGGAGACTATTCGCCTGGCGGGCGTAACGATGTTCCTGCATCTCGGTTGGAGACAGAGATTCTGACACTATTGGTGCCAGTACTAATCTGGCCTGTGTAGGTGATGAACAACAGAGAAATAGAATACATCCCTGTCACACTCCAGACTGTCAACAGAACTTTTATACATTTCCAGCATTTATTGTTATACAATGATACAATGTTTCCAAAAAAAGGTCAAAGTCAAGAGGACAAATTCATTGCACCAGGTTTTATCCCACATGATACTGTCTATCTAAGCAGAGCAGCCAGCTGCCCGCCAAAAATGCCCACGCATAGAACAAACTCGATATTTCTTACAATACTCACCCCCCCCCCCCACTCCTCAGGACTCTTTCGCATACCGTGAGGTTAGTAGGCACGGGCTGCTGGTCATGTATTCTGACAGACCAATCAGCACTCCAGGTGTGATGATGGTTGCCTTGACTTCCCATGACATTTCCTGGTTCCAATTTTAGGCTGGGTCAACCTGAGAGTCCCAGGTCCATTTTTACAAATCCGCCTCAATGCGGAATCAAACCCATGATGAAAGGTGGGGCAGGCAAGAATGCTAGCCATTGTTCTAACGTGGATCTCACACATTCTCATACTTTCCTGTACATATATTCCCAAAAACTTGTGTTCTCATTTGCTTGCACTGTGATCAAATTGGACGCCTTGTGTTTCCCCCATTTAACTCACAGACAACAATTTACATCAACACTGATGTACTGTCACCAACACACAACAAGCACATTCCACAAGAATTTACTCATGAGATACATACAAGCCAAAGACGACTCACCCTTTCATGATGGAGCCGACATATATACCCCCATCGCCTCCCTTGTTGCTCTGGCCAACAATACTGATCCCTAAGAAGTTTACTGTATCTGCAAGAGAGCAAAACACACAAGCAGGATGTGGTTAGTGAGGAATGTCTTCATTACCCTCCAGACAGGTAGGTCCCTAGATGCTCCAATCTCCTCCATAATATCTATGCTAGCATATAGCATCTGACTACATTAGTTCTGTGTTGATTAATGAATGTCTCGTGCTCTTGACAAAATGTTTGTTCATTTCTGGGGGGGGGGGGGGGGGGGGGGGGCAGCCTTACTCCCATCTCCCTGGACAAAGAATCAGATTCCCTAGTGTCTTTAACATCATCTGTTTGTCCTGCATTTTTTTTTGGGCACTGAGCTGTCTGACAATCCATTGCTCCTCCCTTCTCAATCACCACCATGTCCACCAACCAATCAGCTCGATCAGAATAAGTGAACATTTCTCTGATAAAACATTTACTTTTTTAATCTACACATTAAGGTTACTTTCTTATGTTCCCTGTAAATCATGGAACTGAAACCGTTGCTATTCACCAATATCTCTTCTTCATTCATCCTGAAAAGGATGTTACTCTTATCTGTCTGCGGCTCAGCAGTAATTTCTGTGCCATCCGGCTGACACATCAACACATGTTCATGAGCATGTCTGAGTCACTTCCCTCCACTTCACACATACAATAAATCCTCTGTATAGGGGTATTATTCTAATTTTAACACTTAGCAAAGGAAATGACAATCTTAGCTATATCTGTATATTTTTCAGCGCCCTAGGATCCAAATCTTTAGTTGTAAAATCTAAACACCCATCAACAAGTTTAAGTAAAAAACAGAAAGCTAGCCAAGTAGCATGAAAGGTGGAGCTCTTCACCTGAAATTATTGCAGTGGACTTCAGGTGACTCATGCCTTCCAGAGAATTGTCAACAGACCAACCAACCATACTCTATTTACTGAATCAGCAGATGAAATGGACTAAAGAAATTAGCTTTATATGGGGGGAAACTAGGCAGGAGAAGCAGAGGAAACACTGGGCAAGAAGTAATGTCAGCAATCTTGAGTTGAGCTGAGTACAGAACCAACATCAGAGCACTCATGACATTCCCATAGGTGCTTTGTCCTCACTTTCAACAACCAGCGAGGAGTCCCAATGCTTATGATACCAGCTGCAGCTTGATTATGTGTCCGTCTGGTCTTTCTTCTAGGTACTGAGTGCCAGCCCTCTGGTCACTCCCTTATGCACCATTCTCTCCAGGCCATTATGATTTATCTGTTCTTTCACACTATACACATCATATGTAAGCAATGTCAGCTTCATCAGAAGTCTCACGTGAAAGTGGGGTATGGAGAAACACGATAGTCTGCTCCAGACAAAGGCAAGTAGACAAGAAAATTTACTGGAACAGTCCCCGGAAACAGATACAATACAAAAAGTCATCATCATCTTCCATTTTTGCCGTCAAGCATCATAGAGAGGAATCGTTGACATTCCAGCGCCCAATGGGTGGCACAGGATAGTGTCATTCCGTGTGCTTGTAGAATGTCTTTGATATCATCAATCAATTTTCTTCTTGGGCGTCCACTTGCTCTCATATCAGATCTTCTTTGATGTAGCTCCAGTGCTGGTGTTTGATGGTGTTGCATTCTGATGTGATGGCTCAAGCATATGACTTTCTGCCTTTCAATATATATGGCACAAGGTATTAATCCTACTGTCTGTCTGATAACATCATTCCTTATTCAGTCTTGGATAGTAAAGTTGGCGGCTTTCCTCAAGAATCTCATCTCACAGGTATAAAAGTGCTGGACGTATTTCAGAAAATGGGTATTGACTCAACTGTCTGTCTGAAACCACCATTTCTTATTCAGTCTCAGATAGGAAAGTTGGGAACTCTCCCTAAGCATCTCATCTCATAGGTATAAAAGTGCTGGAAAATATGTTCAGACATTTTTCTTTTTATTTTAAATTCGCATATCCTTTACAGGACATCGCTGTCAACAGCAGCATCTTTCAGCTGTCTGTTGATTTCTTGGCAAAGATTACGTTCAGTAGTTTGCCATTGCTTTCTGAGCGGCCGGCTCAGTTATCCCGCAAGTCACCAGCGGGGGTCGGACCGCTCCCAGCTCTTGCCCACTACGAGACTCTGCGTGATAAACGGGATTATGGAGAAAGTGTTGTAACTCCTTGGCCAGAGAGACCGGCATATTCAGAAATGGACAGGAGAAACCCTGGCAGAAATTGAAATGCTAACTGCAAGAGATAGACATGTGGAAATAGAATGCTGTGTTGAGCGGTATCCCAATGGCTTGGGTTATAAGGCAAGGAGAAAACTGATAACGAATATCTGCTGCCACACACTGTTGTGTGTTTCAATTGTTTAATATGTCAAGTTTCCCCAAACCGCAATGAAGTTCAGATCTGACACTTGTATGTAATGGTGTGATTGTGTAATCGCTGCAGACCAGCCTGGAGTGTTGTGACACAGAAAGGAAACCTGGCATGAAGTGAGATTGCTCACTGCAGGCACAATCTCTATGTCAGTAGGGTTGTTGTTTTTGTGTGTGTGTGTAAATGCCTTTTTGTGAATAATGTGTCTGCAATTTGACTGTCATAAATCTCTCTCTCTTGCTCTGTCTGGTCTCCCCCCCCCCCTCATCTCTAAAATTATGGGATATTACATATGCACGAGAGAGAGAGAGAGAGTGAGAGAGAGGGAGAGAGAGAGAGAGGAGAGAGAGAGAGAGACAGAGAGACAGAGAGAGAGAGACAGAGAGAGAGAGACAGAGAGAGAGACAGAGAGAGAGAACAGAGACAGAGAGAGAGAGAGAGAGAGAGAGACAGAGAGAGAGACAGAGAGAGAGACAGAGAGAGAGAGAGAGAGAGAGAGAGAGAGAGAGAGACAGAGAGAGAGGAGAGAGAGACAGAGAGAGAGAGAGAGAGAGAGAGACAGAGAGAGAGAGAGAGACAGACAGAGAGAGAGAGACAGAGAGAGAGAGACAGAGAGAGAGAGAGAGAGAGACAGACAGAGACAGAGAGAGGAGAGAGAGAGAGAGACAGAGAGAGAGAGAGACAGGAGAGAGAGAGAGGGAGAGAGAGAGAAGAGACAGAGAGAGAGAGACAGAGAGAGAGACAGAGAGAGAGAGAGAAAGGGAGAGAGAGAGAGAGACAGAGAGAGAGAGACAGAGAGAGAGAGAGACAGAGAGAGAGAGAGAGAGAGAGAGACAGAGAGAGACAGAGAGAGAGAGAGAGAGAAGAAAGACAGAGAGAGAGGGAGAGAGAGAGACAGAGGAATGAGAGAGAGAGAGACACA